>SKCR01011906.1:0-35591 GCA_019454045.1 Zanthoxylum bungeanum | reverse complement strand
TTCGTTTAACCATTAAACGAGTTGAATAATCAGTATTATTCATAACAGTTGTCCTAGTGCTATACGAGTATATTTCATTAGTGAGACTCTCTAGATTAAAAATAATTTCGAGTCCATAGTTCACCCACCCGTAAATTATGACGAGCACAGATAAACTCGCTGAATCATACAGGTCGAGGTCATTGCATACGTATAATTCATCCGTCAGGTATCGAGATTATCCCAGAGATTATAGATATAAAGATCAAATCTCTATAGGAATAATCTCATCGATCAAATCTCTATAGGAATAATCTCGTCGACGTATATATTAGCAATCTCTAAATAATATTCGGAATTCACTTCGAAGTATACTATGGCCATAGATTTAACAGATTGCTAATCACGTATGGACTACCTATGCTCTGTACACAGAACCGACAGATCCTTCTTGATACTCTCATGATATCATGAGCATGAGTCCACACCCAACGAATAGGCGGAGGTCTGATGTAAATACATCGGTGACGTGACTGCATCTTAAGTGTAGATGATAACTCATATATCCATAGGTGTATCTCAAGTCAAAGAATCACTATGCTACTCAACCCAAGAAGATTCCTATTGACGGTGGTATACCATCTATTAGGAAATTTCGGCGAGTCATTCAGGTTTATCAAATAAACACCTACACGTCTATACGAGTCTCCCAAGACTCATGGTTCATTGAGATAAACCATCGGACCAAGTCTGATATACGACATGTACTGGTTCTCAGCGAATTTACTAACCGATCCGTGTCAGTAGTAAATCTTGATCAGGAACTTAATTAAAGAATATTACAACTTATAGTGATATTTCTCAATGTCAATTACAAACTATGTTGTAACTGCGCACTACGTTGTAAATCTTGGGGTCTTTGTCTAATATATATACATATCACTAATCAGATTTAGTTTCAATCTAATCAATCTAATTGAAATTAGATCGAATACGTATATAAAAGACAAGAGGTGCTACCATTTAAATTTGTATTATTATGGAAAAAGGTATTGCTCGTGTTCATGAATCAGACATAAATACGATCTGGATTGGCGCTCAGAGCACCAACCCTAAACACCGTGACGTCTGGCTATCCCATTATGTATCTCGGATATGCCGAACAGGGGGAAGGGAGAATACCTCTGTGGCGTCTGGTCATCCCACTTTCAGATCCGTAGGTGCATAATGTACGTAAGGCCCACGTGCCTCAGTGGCTTTGTAGCCTCGGGAAATGCCGAACACGGGGGGGGAGGGAGAATACCTATGTGGCGTCTGGCCATCTCATTCTGTATCTCAGGTATGCCGAACACGGGGAGGGAGAATACCGCCGTGGCGCTAGGCCATCTCATTCTATATCCTCAGGAATGACGAATATGGGGATGGAGAGAAACCTATGTGGTGTCTAGCCATCCCATTTTGTATCTCGAGTATGTCGAACACGGGGAAGGGATAATACCCTATGACGTCTGGTCATCCTATTTCAGATCCGTAGGTGCATAGCGCGGGTAAAGCCCACAGGCCTCCGTGACTTTGTAGCTTCGGGTATGCTGATCACGGGGAGGAAGAATACACCTGTGGCCTCTGGCCAACCACTTCGGATTCGTTGTTTCTTTTAGGTCGGTACGAGGTATGTGCTAAGTCACCTCATTTATTTTTATCTTGATTTTGTTTTTAATGGATGATATGAATTGGGAGGCCATTCCGGTCTCCATGGTGATTTCCGGAGGTTCAAAATCTTCCCTCACGGTTAAGTCTGGAAAGAAGTTTGATGGTTCGGGTTGTTTTCGTACTTCGAGGCCGTGGTGGTATATTGTGGACGGGGTAAGTTAATCCTACCAAGGCCTTATTATCTTTGTTGGCATGGGGTCGAAGTTTCTCCCCATGGTCAAGTGTTGAGTGGCATAAGGAGAGAGCATTCCCTTGTTGCCAAAAGCTTATCATGGTTCGGTTTTGCTTTTGTACCACCGAGGCCTTAGTGATTTGATGGATCGGGGTCGGGTTACGTCCCACCGAGACTTTATTATCTTTGTTGGCATGAGGTCAGAGTTTCTCCCCCACGACCAAGTGTTGATTGGAACATGGAGTGATCATTCCATTGTGGCCGAGTGGATGAGATACATCCCGCCGAGGTCCTTGTTATTTTCCTAATAGCCCGATGAGGTGAATGTTCCCTTGTGGTTTTGTTCAGTTTTGGAGGACTCTACATATTATTTCTTTCCGAGTTAGCAGCATGAAAAGAGCATGCATCTACCCGATGAGGTATAAGATGAGCTTCTTCAAGAAAAGCCAAATGGATTGATTGACCAGAGCTAGTCCGGGTCAACCTTTCTGGTCAGAGAAGGCATAATGAGAGAAATGACCGAGTTATGGATCAGAATCAGAGATGTTAAATCAAGGCTATATACCCGATATGGATTCTCTCACAAGAAGTATTGAAGCTTGCAGTTGTGGTACCCGTCATATGATGAGGCAGGCCTGAGACAATGGGCTTGTTTAAGATTGAGCATCAGCATGAGAGGAAAGTTGTTTCTTCAAAAAATATTCCAAGTATTGGAAAGGTACCATGATACATCAGGTCGAGGCAATATAGGGTGTTCATGACAGTATCAGCCGGAGGACGCCAGATCAGTCTACAGCTTCTTGCACCACCATTTTTTTATAGTTCCCGACACCAACTCGCTTACTTGTTGATACGGAGAATTATATGACAGATGTTGATGGTGGTTTTCGGCCTCTAAGAAGTCAACATCTCGAGGAAGGGTAAGATGAGGTTCGCACTCAACAAATGGTCCGAAGTCCTTGTAAAGGATGAGGTTAGACAGATAGGCCCGGGCCCGAGGTGTAGAAAGTCAACTCGAGGGTAGAACCACAGTATCAAAGCAACACATGAGCATATGTGAAAATCGACCCGAGGTGGTCAGGACCGGCCTAACATAAGATTCTGAAAGAAGACCCGACATGATCTACTAGCTCAATATGGAAAAGCATCAGACGTCTCAATTTTCCGACCCGATCTACTAGTTCAGTATGGAAGAACGTCAGTTGTCTCTTTTTGCTGACCCGATCTGCTAGCTCAGTGTGGAAGGCAGTATGTTCACATCCAGATGAAGCAAAACCTACATAGGAACTTACACCTTCCAAAGAGATCTGATGTGACAGAAACGGGCCAGCAGCTTGTCCTTTGACATACGCTATCGCATAGGAGCAGTTGAAATACAGGTTGGCACGTGGGCTGAAACGTGCAGCATAGGGTAAAGTGGCATGATTTAAAGATATTTAGGTGGTAAAGAGTAGTCGTGTCAGATGACAGGTTCACGTGGCTGACGTCACGAGATTGGTGTAATAGTAGAATTTGTCCTAGTATATAAAGAGGTTGGCTAAATTTATTCATGTATAACTTGTAGAAGAGAGAGCAAAATAATTCAAGTGTAAGCGAGAGTTAGTGCAAGTCGGTCAAACCCGACCACGTAATAGAAGTTTTCTTTTCTCTTGTCCCTATGGATGTAGGTTGGATCTACTCCGTCGAACCACGTTAAATCATCTGTTTTGTCTGTGTGTTTTCTCATTTTTTGTTAAGTTTACATTTAGTTCCCAACAAACCAAATAAATTCACAATGATGGAGAATTATTCGATAAATAAGTTTATCAATTTATCCCTGAAATAAAATCAGCCGTCAATAAATGATATTAACGCTAGCGAAATAAAGGGTGAAGAGTTTGTGATATTTTTGCCGCCTCCAACGGTGGGAGACGTGTACTAAAAGTTGCAAATATTTATGAACCAACATTATGCAATAAATTACAAGGATTTGTATTTTCCCCGTTTATTTTTGTGTTGAGATTGAAACAGAGGAGTTCTGGGAAGCTGTGTCAGCTATTCGGTTACGTATATCTAACGTCCAAGTGGAACCGACATTACCAATGCAGTTGCACTTACTGATTGGACAGTGGATCACAATTGCATGAAAAGCGCGTCAGAATAATAATCCTCACAAAAAAATAAAAAACGACTCCAACAAAAAATGATGATTAGCGTGTACAAAAAGTCGGACATTGTAGCTGAGCGATAGATCTGGAGAGAGAGAGCCTCTTAGAAAAAAAAAATCTTAAATAGAAAATTATAGAGACACAGAGAGCCAAACTAAGCATACAGTTTCTATTTTCCACAGCTAGGTCGGGGTGCTTTTTCCTGGTACCGCACTTTGTTTGATCTTTCAAACTTATAGCTATTAATTTTTTGTGTTCGTGATTGTGATTTTATATGTGGGTCTAGTTCTGGTTTTGAATTAGAAGATGAATTTTCAGTTTTTAATTAATATTTAGAGTGTTTTTGGACTTTTAATTAGGGTTAGGTTTTGCTGAGAAGTTAAAGGTTGAGCTTTAGAGCTAGAATTGAGGAAAAATTTGGTAGTCTTTAAGATGATTAATTGATTTTTACTTATTTTTTTTAGTGGGCTTAATTCGACTTATCTTAAAAGTTTGCATGAATGTAAAATAAATAACTTGTATATATGATGGCATAGTTTTGAATGATCTGATCATGCAGCTTAACTATGATTAACTAGGTTCTACTTGTTTTTTTTTATTTTTAAAAAAAAGATGCCTTTTGAGATTTATTTACAATTTCTATGAGTTGCTTGAAGTTATCTGTTTTGTTGGGGAAAATCATTAACTAAGTGGTGGCAGATTATTTCTATTCAGGTTCTTGGTTGAGGACCGGAATCTTCCTCACCACTTGAAGTTCTTCTTCATTTTTTTCCCCATCAAAAGAACTTTGTAATTGGATATGGGAGAATGCCAGTGGTGATATGGTGTTGGTGTAATTTTCATGGCATCTTGTGTGGGTGTGTTTGACCCAGGCAAGTTTCATCGAAAATGGAAAGAGACTTGGGAAAAAGTATGATGGATAAGCAGAAAAACTATGAACAGGTCCGGTACAATAAAGTGGAAACTAGAAATGAGGGACCTGGTTCAGCAATTCAAAGGTTTTTCCATGATCCCTCAAGTAATATCAACACTAATATCCGACCTCCAGATTACACAATCTCCGTAGGAGCGAGACCCGTGCTGAATTACTCCATTCAGACTGGCGAGGAGTTTGCTCTTGAATTCATGCGCGAAAGAGTGATTCCTAGACAGCATTTTGTTCCCAATGCTTATGTTGATCCTAACAATGCACCTGTATCTATGGATCTGAAGGGCATACTGGGAATTTCTCATCCTGGTTCAGAGAGTGGGTCTAATATTACCATGCTTAACACTGCAGACACAGGCCGTACGCAGGATTTGGAGAGAAAGGGCCCTTCTGGACATGAAGACAGGAGTTTTTATGATTCCATGCGTTCAGTGCCGCGAACCTCATCAAGAAATGACACAAGCCGAGGGACTCATGGTTATGCCTCTTCAGGAGCTTCTGATTCATCAAGGAAGGTGAAGTTCCTTTGCAGCTTTGGTGGCAAAATTTTGCCCCGCCCCAGTGATGGGAAGCTTAGGTATGTGGGAGGTGAAACACGTATTATCCGGATAAGCAGGGATATTTCTTGGCAGGAGCTTATGCAGAAAGTTTTGGCAATTTACAATCAAACACATACGATAAAGTATCAGCTTCCTGGAGAGGATCTTGATGCATTGGTTTCCGTATCCTGTGATGAGGATCTGCAGAACATGATGGAGGAATGTAATGTATTAGAAGACAGGGTATCACAGAAACCTCGGATGTTCCTGTTTTCTAGTGCTGATCTAGAGGATACACAGTTTGGCTTGGAAAGCATGGAAGGTGATTCCGAGATTCAATATGTTGTTGCCGTGAATGGCATGGACCTTGGATCAAGAAAAAACTCTATTGCTTTGGTAAGTGCTCCAGAAAACAATTTGGATGAGTTACTCAATCTAAATGTTGAAAGGGAGACTGGTCGCGTTGCAGCTGAATTAGCTGGTTCTGGTACCACAACCCTGGCATATAATGCACCCTTGTCGACAATCCAATCGTCTCAGCCAGTACTGGTAAGTTCTGCTAGTGGTTATGAATCTAATTTTCAGCCTTACCAGCGACAGAGAATTCACCATGGAGAAGCTAGTCAACACATATCATCCGCTTTCTGCCCTACTGAGAGCTTCCCCCAAATAGATGTGAAGAGCAATGCTCCCTTGTCTGATCCTTTGCGACAAGATTATGGTTCTCGTTCATCTAACTTAGCAACATGTGGAGAAAATGTAATCCCTGTTCCTGTGCATGGACTGCTGAATCGACAGGTAGGTTTGGCTGAAGAGAAGATGTACAGCGGCTTTCATGCTGAAGGTTCAGAAGCATCTGTTAAGGAGGTTAAACTGAAAATTGACAGCTCAGCTTATAAAAAAAATGGACCTGAGAAGCTACGGACTCTGGATAAAGAAGCTTCGATGATGGAGCAGAAAATGAAAAAAGATCGCTCTCTGCCAAAGATTAATGAAACTGGCAATAGTCGGAAGTCAGAAAATGACCATGCTACTTCCTCACATCCTTATATTAGTTCTGTTTCAGATTCGATTCCCAGAGAAGAAGTATCAGTGGTCAGTTCATCACCGGAGATAGGTTCACCTTTATTGCCCTCAAAAATCAACAAAATGGCCCAGGAACCTATACAGAATTCAATGCCTCCGGAGGCTGTAAATGAAGGGAGAAAGAAAAATGACGATGTTCTTTTTCATGCATCTGGTGGAGCTTTTACATCTGGATATGGTGACTCTGAAGCTGAGCTTACTGACTACAGCTACAGCGAACCATCTGTGGTTAAACAGAGGTATCACTCTGTGCAAATTCCCAGAGAGCAGACAGAAAAGAACCGTTTGTCAAAATCTGATGGTTCCTTTGGCGCTCAGTTTCTGATTTCTCAAGCACTTTCCAATGGTTCTCAACCAATCACCGAACCGGTTGATAAATTGCACACTGTGATTATGGTTTCTGAGGCTGAGCAATCCATAGCATCTGCAAATCTGGAAAATGCAAATCGTCAGACAGTTGAAGATGGACTTTCTGAATTGAGGAAGCATAAAGAGTTTGCTGACAACAAAATTAATTCTGACGTATCTAAGGAGGGGCATCAGTTAAGTTTAGGGAAATCTGGATTAACACAGGTGGTTCCAAATTCTGCTGATGATCATGAACCGACCAGGGTCAGAGAGACCTTTGAAGATCTCTCTATCAACGATAAAGATGCAGCTGGTTTGGATCACCCGACAGCAAGTAATGGAACTTCCAGCAAGAACCCAGGAGATTCCTCCTCAAAGCAATCAAAATATGAAAGGAGTGAGGTTGCTGCAAACAAGAACAGTAGGAATGATAATAGGGGGCAGATACAGCCTTTGGCAGAGAGTGAGAATTCAGTCAGAGCTGTTTCTCAAGGGGATTCCAGTATTGCTGTTGTCAATCCTGAGGGGGACATACTTATTGATATCAATGACATATTTCCTCGTGATTTTCTGTCTGATATAGTTTCCAAAGCAAAGAGCTCTGAAAACCTTGCTGGTGTAAGTCCAATGCATGGAGATGGGGTAGTTTTGAGCTGGAATGTGGAGAATCACGATCCTAGGCGGTGGTCGTACTTTCGGAAGCTGGCTCAAGATGAGTTTTCTAGAAAAGATGCTTCACTTATGGTCCAGGATCATCTGGGTTTCTCATCTCCTCTTACAGATATCGAGGGGGCTCCCGTAGATTATAACTCTCCACCTCTAAAGCCTGATGGCTCTGTGATGGTTCAAAGTGGCTCACGTATTAATTTTGACGAGGGCATTCAGAGAGAGTCATCCAGTATTGTTGGACCCAGCACAATGGAAACACATCCAGATTATAGTGGTTCTCAGCTCAAGGGTGATGAAGGTTTGCAGTTAGAGAGTGTGAACCATAGAATGCGGGAATCAGATTATGAGGTACTTCTATCTGTTGCTTATGCTTCAGTAATGACTTTGCTTATCTGGGGTTAACTTCCTAATGTTTTTCTCTTTTTTAGGAAGGGAGGTTGGATCTTCCAACTCCTGGTGCACCTCTTGTTGATCATGTACTGGGAGATTTTGATATCAGTACCTTGCAGGTATTCTGGGGATTAATAGTCCCTTGCTTTTCACGTGTGCAATATAGAGAAAAACTATGCTGCTTCTTTATTGTTTTGCATGCTTACCGGTGTAATGAAGGATGATATTACTTCAATTTTAAAGTGCATTTGTATTTCTTAAAATGGACTTCAAATTAGTTGCTGGTGAAGATTATGTTGTTTGAATAACCTGTCCTTTACGGTAGAGGTGGATTCATGATTCAACCTGTAAAGGCCAGTTTGATAGCATTGAATGATTACGCCACTCAGTTAGATGCTTTTTTTTGTAAAAAGAATATTTAATCATGGTCAGCTATGCCTCCTTTAAATATCCGATTACATCTTTGCTTATCACTTGGCTATAAAACAAGCCTACCCATTATTTGATGACAAACTGCATCATTGACGTCCCTTTCTCTCTTGTGCTTGTGTATAATTCACATTTAAAAATGTAGCAGGTTGGTGATATGGTTCATAATTTCATGTCTCCCATTAAGTCATTTTTACTACATTTGATGACATGGATGTCTATATTGGAGGATTCATGTTGCATTATTAGTGAACCTTCTTTGCTATCTTGCTGTGTTAGAGCGTTGGGGTTCTCGTTATCTGTTCTTTGGCAATATAGAGAAAAACTATGCTTCTTCTTTATTGTTATGCATGCTTACTGGTGTAATGAAGGATAATATTACTTCAATTTAAAGTGCATTTGTATTCAACTTCAAATTTGTTGCTGGTGAAAATTATGTTGTTTGAATAACCTGACCTTTACGGTAGAGGTGGATTCATGATTCAACCTGTAAAGGCCAGGTTGATAGCATTGAATGATTACACCACTCATTTAGATGCTTATTTTTTTTTTAAGAATATTTAATCATGTTCAGCTATGCATCCTTTAACAAATCCGATTACATCTTTGCTTATCACTTAGCTATTGAACAAGCCTACCCATTATTTGATGACAAACTGCATCGTTGCTGTTCCCCTCTCTTGTGCTTGTGTATAATTCACATTTAAAAATGTAGATTGTTGGTGATATGGTTCGTTTTTTCATGTCTCCCATTAAGTCATTTTTACTCCATTTGATATGTATGTCTATATTGGAGGATTCATGTTGCATTATTAGTAAACCTTATTTGGTATCTTCCTGTGTTAGAGCGTTAGGGTTCTCATTATCTGTTCTTTGGCTCAGAGAAGTGGTTGTTCGTTGCTTTCTTTAAGACATCTAACGCTGTTTGTAATTTCATTTTGAATTATTCTGTTGGCACTGTCATCTTATTGTAGAATCCAGTCTTTATTGGCTAGCTTACTTGGTAATTTCTATTATTTTTCCCAAGTGAACTGGAATGAAATTCCTATCTTACCTAACAAAAGAAACTATTGAGCTTTACATCTTGATATTCCAACTCTGAGGCACCATTGACTCTGAACCTATTGCTTCCTGTGTTTCTCACAAAAGAGAGAAAAAAAAGTATGATCGTTTTTGGTGATTTTTGAGTTAAGAATGTGGGTTCATGGAGGCCTGTTTAGCACTCTGATTGAAATGAAATGTGAATGTTCCTAACTGTGATTGCGCGAAGTCATTTAAATAGTAGTTCAGATGCACCTTCCCAGTTACTGTGATTGTTTATTGACAAACACCCCCGCCCTGAACCTCCTTGACTCCTGTCAAAATAGATACCTTTTGCTCATTCTTAAAATGATACCTATTGCTTCTGTGTTTCTCACAAAAGAGAGAAAAAAAAGTATGATCGTTTTTGGTGATTTGAGTTAAGAATGTTGGGTTCATGGAAGGCCTGTTTAGCACTCTGATTGAAATGAAATGTGAATGTTCCTAACTGTGATTTCGCGAAGTCATTTAAATAGTAGTTCAGATGCACCTTCCCAGTTACTGTGATTGTTTATTGACAAACACCCCGCCCTGAACCTCCTTGATCCTGGTCAAAATAGATACCTTTTGCTCAATTTTAAAATGTGATCGACTGAAGTAGTGTTTCTGAAATATTGTATGAATGCTGATGATGCACAGATCATGCCATTTATTTGGCTGTTTTCGTGCTTCTTTCAATCCATGAAGTTTGTTGGAGGTTTGTGATGGTGGAACTAATTTTTGGAGTTTATTTTTTGTCAACTTATTCTGTTTTTTATCTGGTGACAGATTATAAAAAATGAAGATTTGGAAGAGCTGAAAGAGCGGTTCTGGCACATTTGGAACTGTTTACCATGGAAAATGGAGGGGAACAGATGTTGCCATTAAGCGAATAAAAAAGAGCTGTTTCACTAGTCGTTCATCAGAGCAAGAAAGATTGGTGAGCTTTTTTCCATCCAGATGATTATATTTTACTATTTAAAATTTGCTTCTTGCATAATATTTAACTTGTGCCTCAAGTATGCAATATTCTAAAGGGTTTTATGCCCTTTTGTTAACCCAGTAATTTATTTGTTCCAGCTACTATTTGATTCTATCCAAAAAAGCGAAGTTACCTTTTTGTACTACATAGTGGAGAGCGTTCTCATCAGTTGCATTTGACATAATATTGTATTACTTGTTTTATATTGCTGTTTAAATATTTTATGCCCTTTGGCAAGATTGGTATTTGTTTTGTTTCTCTTGGTTGATATCAATGATTAGTGTTCATTTTTGTATTTATATTACTCGCTTTTCATTTTTTAGACTGTGGAGTTCTGGCGTGAAGCTGACATTCTTTCTAAGCTCCACCATCCGAATGTGGTGGCTTTTTATGGTGTGGTACAAGATGGACCGGGAGGAACACTGGCTACTGTGACAGAATTCATGGTGAATGGCTCTCTTAGACATGTTTTACTTAGCAAGGACAGGTAATATTTGTATTTATAATTATTTGTTGACCTTGCCTATAGGACATGTTTTGAGATGCTTGGCAGCCAAGTTAAGTTGAATGTTTGGCTTTACTAATCTTGGCTCCCAACCAAAAGCAGAAAAGGAAAAAAAAAGGTGTTTTGAGTTCAAATGCTGAATCAAGCTTCAAAATTTGGTCTTTGAACTTGAGCTTGTATGTGAGCTCAATTCAAATTCAAGCCTAAATAAATAGATTACAAATATTATGTATAAAATAATGTTTTTCCTAAATAAGTAGATTACAGTTTTCTTTCAATTTGTAGTGCAATTTATAATGGATATTCTGAAATATAAAAGCATATTTTATGAAATAATACATACAACGCATAGAGAGATGTTTTTATACGGGGCATCTGCACATTATCAACATCTGGACTGAGCTAAAAGACAAAAAAATATGAACTTCAATGTACTAAAAGACAAAAAAAAAAAAAAAAGTGAATTGGAGTATATGTTTTTTGTTTTTTTTTTTTATCTCCATCCTTGTCTTAGTATCATCTTGACATCATTACCTAAAGTTATGTAAAAGAGATATTTTACACCAAAAATAAGTAATAATTTGGGTGTTAAATGTCCAATTTTCATAACTTGAGGTGACAGATGATAGTTTTAAAAAAAGAGGTGTATTTTCGAACATAAGCTTAATTTTGGGTGGAGGGATGATAATTTCCCTATTTATATATATAGTATGGTTCTAATAAGGATGCTTTAACTTATTAAGTTGAGGACCTCACTAGAAGGTAGAGTTGCGTTGAAATCTGTGTTTTTAGTCTTCTAGCTTGGTCCTCAACTTATTAAGTTGAGGATGCCCTCATTGGACCTTAATTGTGTGTGTGTCAAGCTACCAAGTTGAACTCTAAGTAGTTCATTCCCGATGAATTAAAGAGCATCAAATCTAGCTCATATTCTATACATTAATGATTGGATTGATTTATTTAAGCTTGCGTAATGAGATAAAGCTGTTCATTTTCACCCCTTCTGAGAGTTGTGGCTATTTTATGCCCTTCCTTTGTCTCATGTGTTTTTAAGTGAATGTCCAGGTATCTTGATCGTCGTAAAAGGCTCATTATTGCAATGGATGCGGCCTTCGGAATGGAATATTTGCATTCAAAGAATATTGTGCATTTTGATTTAAAGTGTGACAATTTGCTTGTAAACTTGAAGGATCCTATACGACCCATTTGCAAGGTAAAGAAAATATTACATGAATTGTAAGCTAACTAAGCTACTTATTATGCATGTCGCTTATGTGCATAATATATTTGCTATTCTTTCTTCAGGTAGGTGATTTTGGCTTGTCAAAAATTAAAAGAAATACCTTGGTCACTGGTGGTGTGAGGGGAACCCTTCCATGGATGGCTCCAGAGCTTTTGAATGGTAGCAGTAGTAAAGTGTCAGAAAAGGTACGGTTTTAATAAAATGGATTTTACATACATAGGTGACAGAAGAAACTTGGACCTTGGCTCAAATGATAAACATTGTGGTGTCATTTTGGCAGGTCTTAGTTCAAATACTGGTAAATCAGATTAATTAAAAATGAGAAAATGAGAAAGGAAAGAAAAGGTAGAAACTGTCAAACTTAGATAGGCCTATATCTCTGAGACAGTGTCTCCTGTATCTACAAAGTACATTGGTGCCGGATGATGCTTTGATTCATGTACATTGAAGTTATATCTGAACAATAGAATTTCTGTATGATTAACTTAACTTTTATGGGTTTTTTACATCATGGATCTTTCAAATTTTCAAAGTTTTACTTACCCGCTTTCTTGCATTGGCAGGTTGATGTGTTCTCTTTTGGTATCGTTCTATGGGAGATTCTCACTGGTGAGGAGCCTTATGCTAATATGCATTATGGAGCAATCATAGGTGCCACTCTTTCTCCCTCCCTCCCTCTCTCTGTGTGTGTGTTTCTTCTCTCCACTCCAAAGCACCCATGTAAACATATTATTCTTAGATCTGTAATTACTTTTAGGATGTTAATTGCATGTTTGTCTTGAAGTCATCATGCGAGTCTTTCCTTGTATCGGCATCATATGGGCTGCGGTTCCTCCTTATCGGGAACTTTATTCTTGATTTCACATGGAAAAATATTAGAAAGATCATTTTGGATGTTAGTGGTATCCTGGAAGTGATACTAGGACCCTTATAAAAAAGAAATAAAAATCTTGGCTGGATGGGTAGTTTCAAGTTTTCTGCTCGTAAGTTGTTGAAGTCAACCTTTGTGAGATAGTTCCTATTTATGGAATTTTGTGATTGAGAGAATATTTTTCAAAACAATGTAGCAAATCTTGATGTATATTGATTGAAAAAAAAAACTGGTTGAAAATATATTTTTTATGTACTTTTTCTTGAGTTTGATGCATAAAATTTAATGCATGTATGTTTTTTATTCACTTTTGGTGTCTGATTTTTAGTCATAATCTTTTTGCTCCATGATGCTGCTGTTCTTGATATTGTGCATTCTGAATGGGTGTGAAAATTTGCATGATATTTTCTAAATGAAATAGAAGCTCTATATCCCGTATGAGTGGTCAAACTCCTGCTTGCATAGGCCAGGAATAGCTATGAGATATATTTTTAACAGGGTTTTTTTGCCTTTGCTTCTTAAAACTGGGAAAATCTGGTACTTTCAAGTAGACCCAATTAAAATTCAATAGTTTTGTATCGGCTATATATTTAGTATTCATGGATACATGTTACAAAGCAAATATATTAATATTATTGCATGCAGGAGGTATTGTCAATAACACATTGAGGCCACCTGTGCCAAGCTTTTGTGATCAAGAATGGAGATTGCTAATGGAACAGTGTTGGGCTCCAGATCCCGTGGCACGGCCATCATTTACAGAGATTGCCAGACGCTTGCGTGTGATGTCTGCAGCATGCCAGACTAAATTACATGGTCATCAGCCACAAAACCAGGTGCCCAAGTAATGGCAAACTATTTAACCCTTGTGAGAGAGAGAGCAGATGAGAGTTGTTTGCTTCTATATATTTCATAAAAGTTGTGTTTTATAGTGTGATCGAGAGGGTAAGAGTAAGATATTATTTGTGTTTTGTTCAGATACTGAAGTAAATTGGTTCATATGTAAGCTGTTATTTATGTGAATAGTAAACTACAAAATTTTCTCTAGTTTTTGTGTTAATGGGTAATGAATTAAAAGAAGAAAGATGAAGACCCGTTCACTAATCCTTATTTGAAAGCAATGGACTCTCTTCAAGTATCATTATATCTCATTCTCGAAAAGTTTAAGATAGCAAAATTCTGTACAAAATGAGATTAAATAACTAATAAAAGTAATAAAAGGATCCTTTCTGAACGCAACTAACAACTTTACGTTGGACTGCATTCTCATCAAGGTGTGGTCGTATGGAGGTTTTTATAGCAATATCTTGTAACGCAAGGGAACATATGGAAGCTCTTGATTCTAACTCATGTTACAAAGAATCTTTCTTCTTCTGGGTCACCACAGTTGTCAGCTCGTAAGAAAGTTGTTGATGATGATTTTCAGTTTCGAAAAGCCTGAAAATGAGTATAATGGGGTTTACACTTAACAGATGGTCCAATGTCCTTATGAGGATGAGATCGGATGGATAGCCCAAGCTCGTAGTGCTGAAAACACCCAAGGGCAAATCAGTTGGGGAGGATAGGTTGGGATTCTGATCCGACTTGATGAAAAGATATCAGATCAGGTTGTACTTGAGCATCTGTGAAGACCGACACGACGTGGTTCGTGACTATCGACCCGACCTAGTAAACAAGTAAGGAAGAATATTCAGCATTGTTCCTCTTGGCACACCGACCTGGGGGTCGAGGTCGGGGTTGTAGTATCTCGTGCTTATATATGAATAACGTAAGACATATATGAAAGTTTGAGCCTTTAGCAGGGTGGTATGACGAGAGTTGGTCAGAGACTTCCCTTCTGACACACGAAACAACGTGGGAGTGATTGAATTGCAGGCTGTCACATGGGCAGAACGTGTAGCAGAGGATAAATGTGGGAATGATGACAGTTGGTGGTTAAGTCAGAAGACCAGAGCTACTGTTTGCAGAGCAGTTTGGGAAAAGGAGCATGGACGACAGTGACAGGCTTACATGAGCTGACGTCACAAGTTGGTGTGACAGTAGATTTAGAAGCCTATATAAGGGGGTTGAAGGCTCGATTTAAGGGTTATCATTTTTTATATTCCACAACTTGTAAAAGAGCTCTAAAAAGCTTAGTGATAGAGAGAGAAAGCTGGTCAGTCTTGACCCGAGCTTGTAATAAAATTTCTCTTCTTTGTTCCCATGGACGTAGGTTGGAGCCACTCTCCGCCGAACCACGTTAAACCTTTGTTTCCTCTGTGATTTTCAGTTTTCTTGCCAAGTTTGTTTTGGTTCCCAACTAACCAAACAAATTCACTTATTGGGGGAGGTTTGTTCGAGGAATAGATTTCCCTAATTACCCATGGAATGAAAAATAACTGTCAACAGTTGGCGTTGTCTGTGGGGAATAAAACAAAAAGCAGTAAACACACTAAGATAGTGGAAGAAGATGGAAACCACAGGACTTCGTCCTCAATGAATGCTTCGCGTCGAAGCCTGAGAACCTTCAAAGTACTCGATACACTCAACTCCGATCGTCTGAATAGGTGATTCGAACTAGAATCCTAGTGTGTGTGTGCCAAGACTCTTTCACAGCTTATTCCTTAAGTAAGCCAACTCGATGATTTCATCTCGGAGAATCGGATCGGTGGGTCTAACCAACCTGAATGTCTTAATCACATTCTGTGATTACTTCGTCATACTCAACATGATATGGTCTTCTTCTTTTTTCCTTGTCTCTTTCTCTTTATTATTTTCATTCTTTTTCTTTTTTCTTTTCTTTCTTTTTCTTTTTTCTTTTTTCTTTTCTTTCTTTTTCTTTTTTCTTTTCTTTCTTTTTCTTTCTTTGACACACCTACCCTTTAAGGTAGCATTTCTCCTCATGGTGGTCCTAAAACTCGCCCATGGGTAGCTTCACGCTTATCGGTTATAGGTGATCCGTTTTTCTTTTCTTTTCATTGTAGAGACTTTTTCTTTATTTCCAACCATATCATATATCGTAGCATAAGTAAACCAGGGTGGACATCCAGGCAAACGGTCATTCACTGATCCATCATCTCTTCAACTAGTCATCTTGCCAACTACTCAGGCTTCTACTGTTGAGATCCCGTAATCAAGTGCTCGTGAGTCTAACCGAGATCAATCCATTCAGAATACCGGATGAGAGCACATCTTGCACTTATCGTTTCTAAGGTTTTCTCCCTACAGCAAACAGTGTCATCACCGGACATATGCCTAACCATCAAAGACTTCTCTCTCACTCAATTTTTTTTTTTTTTTTTTTTTTTTTTTTTTTTCACTCACTCATTCCACGAAATCCTTCATTTCCACTGCTGATAATGCGGGCGTCGCCCCTTGCGATCCATTCCCAAAACTAATACTAATATGGGCCTCAACCCTGGGACTCATCCCCGAAACTAACACCGATATGGGCCTCAACCCTGAAACTAATATTGATTCATTTCTGAAACAAAATATACTGTTGCTGATTCCGACTGGCTTGTCTTTGCCGCTTTCTCTTTTTTCTTCTCTGAAACCTGTGAATACAAAACAGAGCAAACACAAAAAGAAATGTAAATACGTTTCGCGTATGCATGCATGCATGAATGAATTTTCTATCCCGTTGGGTTAGGTCTTCCTCCAATTCCCTTGGTGACTGCTCGGACTTCTCTTCCTTAAGCAAAGTATTGTTTCAATCTGTCTACGTTGATCGTCTCGGTGAACTCATTCCCTTCTAAATCTGACAGTCTCACTGCCCCGTTTACCAATTTCTGAATGGCTATCCTGTCTTTTCTACTTTCTGGTAGGCCGGAGTTGATCATATAGGTGGGTGGTGGAACGAAGTGGTAGTTAGGCATGGGGTTATGGTATGTGTTGGGATGTTCTTTCTCAGGGTCAGGTATTTTGTGGGAGTCTATTAGGTATTGGATTTCATGTCTGAGACGGGCACAACTGTCAGTGTCATGGCCGTTTTGTTGGTGGAAATGACAGTAACGGTTCATGTTGAGGTGTGGTGGGGGGAGGATTTGGAAGTGGTTTAGGCTCCAAGGGTTTTAGAAGTCCTTGCCTTGTCAACCTCTCAAGTACTTTGGACAAAGGTCTACCCAGGTTGGAGAAGCGCCGGTTCTTGACGGTAGCGATCTCAGCAGTAGCGGGCTTGGTTTCCGAAGGCCCCCCAAAAGTCCTTCTATTCTGGCCATAGAAATTTCGGTTCTCAGCTTCTTCTTCTTCAATATCCATGACAGTTTCCCTCAGCTGTCGGAAATCCGCAATCATGGAGGTCATCCTCCTCAACTTGCCATAAATTGAGGGCTTAGTACCCTTGATAATCATCTTTATCTGGTCCTTCTCCGAGGGCCGAGTCTGCATCTTCAGAAGCTGGCTCCTACAGCGGTCTACATATTCCTTGAAGATTTCCTCCGGCTTCTGCTTGGTATTCTCCAAGTCGCGGAGCGACAAGTCGATCTCCAAATCCGTAACATATTGCTTTAGAAAGGCTTCTACCAGTTCCCTCCAATCTTCCTTAACCTTTCTCTCAAGGCTATGGTACCACACTACGGGTGCCCCCTCAAGCGACATCCCAAACATCTTCTGAACTTGGCGTTGTGACAGGCCCACTGAACTCATTACCGAGACATATTGCAGGAGATGGACCCTCGGGTCCCCATTCCCATTGAATTTGGATATGTCGGTCATCTTAAACTGAGCCGGCAGCTGCTCATCGAAGGTTATCGCCTCATAGTCCAACAAGTCCTCATGCTTACCCCTCATCTTACGGGTAACAGATTCGACCTGATCTCGGAGTTTCTGTAATTCAGCCTGAGACCCTGCTATTCTCCATGTGGCATATTCCGCCATATCGTCATCAAAAACTGGGATATCATCATTCGGCCTGTTCGGAGGGTCCTCACGCCTCTCATTCTCTGAACCTCCCGCAGCACGGGGCACAGCCATATTAGTCATAGCAGTGGTCAAAGCTTGCAGTTGCTCGGTAACTTTAGTGAGACTGTTCTCCAGTTGATCCATATGGGATGCCTCATTCTCTGATTCGCTCATGTTTGCTGACGGCCTTTTGATGAGTCTCTCCTCTTTCCTAACCCAACAGATATCTATGATGGCTTTTAAGATACAAAGGGTTAACATGATGCGTGTATGCATGAGATGCATGGGATGCGTGCGATGTAAGTCGGCCTATTATCATTTTGAAGCATTCAATCATACTATTACGCGGTGCAAACTTGTCCCAGTTGAAAAGGCCCAACAGGTTTACACTTTTACGATAACATGGCTAAACAACTTCAAATGATAAAAGGCCTAAACACAAGATGGCACATTAGCATTTCAGAAGCTTTTGGCCCAATTGCCATAAAGCACGGACTCGTCCCAGTTTAAATGGCCCAAAAAGCCCATACCTCATGACAGAAAGTCCAACAGAATCCAAATGACAATGGTCCAAAACATAAAGGAATAGTTTCTATCGGTCCTACAACTACGGTTCATATGTGGGTTTATAGGGGTATAGACAAAGGCTCTCGTCGATGAAGGGTTGCCCACAACTAGGTCTCCCCACTCAAGGGTCCGAGCGACCAAGTGAGCGCACCTTTTTGATACTTTAAGGTACGTGCCAACGAGTTATGGTGTATGACTGACTGTCAAATGGATTTCCTATTGTAGATTCCCCAGAGGGAGGGTGGAGCGAACTCTCTTAAATACCCAAGCCTCTTAGGCTCTTATCGCCTTGGTGACAGGAATAGACAACAAGTCCTCCAAATTAGTTCGTCACAGTGAGCTGCGAGTAAATGATTATTTAGGTGTCTTCACGGCTTTTACTTATAGAAAGGTAGTGAATGAAGGAAGACACCAAACCATTACCTAGCTCGAATAATGCCTTTGATCAAACCCATTTGACCCACGACAGACACGATTAACTAAAACATAAATCACAATCATTACAAGACATTATTTCGGGGCCGATTCTCTATCCCCAGTGGAGTCGCCAGACTGTAGGACACAGAAATCGGCGATGATGTTCCAGGCTCGCGGCCTAGTTGGGAGTACGGAATAGCCCGCAGGGGAACTAAACCGGAGAAATAATAATGGAGTCGCCACCCGGTGTGAACCGGGAAAATGTGATTTAAGGCCGCACTCACCCCTCGCAAGGGAAGATCTCAAACCGTTGGGTTCAGAATGGTCCATTACTTATGTCACTTGTAATGATATTATTTGTGCAATAAACTAACCGAATCTACTCAACATGTATGCTCAAAGGTAACTTAGATCTAATCCGCATTCATCAAAATAAATCATATGACTAAGTTCGCATGTTTTAAAAATAAATCATTATAACTGCAAGCATACGATAATCTCATGAGCATATTGATTCATCAAACACAAGCGAATAAATAACAATCTAAACATAAACGCATATTAAACTCCTAATGCGAAAGCAAATAACTAAATCATGCGTAAATAAATAACATAATCATGCTTAAAATAAATAACGTACTAGACTAAATCATGCTTAAATAATAGATAACATACTAGCAACCTAATCATGCTAAATAATCCACTAGACTAAATCATGCTCGAATACAAGGTTGGATTAAATGAAATACGTGTGTCTCTCAAGTGGTACGTGGCATTGTATCCCGAGTACAAACCGCACTACCGTCCATTCAGATTCGGCTATGGAATTTACGTCTGAGTTTCCATCCAATATACCATAAGAGAGAACGCATATTCTGTTCATCCGGAAATCACATCATGCACCAATCCACAATACTCATATGAAATAAAGTACTAAAATAAATAAAAATAAAGGATAATAAATAAAGAAGGTGCCCTCAGGTCTAACCTCTTTTTTCGTCTCTCGGAAGTGCGTTACACGGCCGTCGGAAGGGTTGATGCTCCGCAACTCCTCCGGTTCACTGGTTCAACATTTTCCTTCGTTGTTTCACTGTTTGGGCTGCTGTTTTTTCTCTGTTTTACTGCTGTTTTTACTGTATTTTCTGTTCACTATTTAAAGGTAATTAATGGACTGTTTTGCGGGTTATTTGGAGGGTGATAGGGCTGCGGTTTTGTCACTGTTTTGGGGCAGTTTTTTGATGCAGTTTTGGGGCAAATTTGGGGACTTTCACGGCATTTTGTTGGCTTCAAGGTGCATGCTACGTAGGTAATGGCTGGGTGCAAGGGCTGTTTACAGTGTGTGGCTAGGCGCAGGGGCTGGATTTTTTATGGTTAGGCGCAAGGGCTGTTGAGGTGGCTTTAGCGTGAGGGATGAGGGCTGGTGAGCGGGCATGTGGCGTGAGGCTTTTGTTGATGAGTTGAGGGGCAGGTGGCTTATGTGTTGTTGTGAGGAGTGTGAGTGCTTTGTGTGCGTGTGTTTGTGGCTTAGCTGAGGGATGAGGGCTATTAATGGCAGTGGGGGCTGTGGCAATGCAAGGCAGTGAGGGATGCGGCTGTTATGGGTCTTTGTTTGTGCTTTGGGCGTGACTTCACTAGGTTTTTTTTTTTTTTGTTTCAAGGGTGAATATGCGTGAATGCCAGGGTAGGATGTGTTGGTGAATGGTTCTTTTTATAAGCAAATGGATGAGGGTTATCCTTGTTTGAGAAGGAAAGGATTTGGGTAATTAATGAGAGATATTTTTAATTATTATGTGATAAGGAAAATCTTTTAATTGGGGAAGTGATTTGATTTAATTTGATTTATTCTTTTTTAGTCAGGGATATGATTTAGTTTAATTAGGCAAGGGATCTATGAGATTTCTTTAATTTAGGAAGGGGATTTGGCTTGATTTATGCATGTGTTTAATGTGTGTTTTGTTATTTAGGAAGGTGTATTGGGCGTGTGTCTTAAGTCTTTGGGCGTCTGGGCTTGGTCCATTTAGTGGGCTTGGTGTGTGATTTAGTGATGTGTGGGCTTGGTGTGTGTCTTGCGGGTTTGGGCTTAACGGTATGTTTTAAAACGGAGGTCCAACAAGCGAACCCGAAGCTAATCCAGCGAATTAAATCCAACAAAAATGTCAATTCTTGACTCTTCCCTTCCGACGTCTGTTTCCCGCGACTTCCACAATTAAAGAGGTAGTGTCTCCATGTGAGACTCATCATCGGGACTTATATGCAAAAATGCAGTGCCTATAACTTGATTTATGCATGTGTTTAATATGTGTTTTTTGTTAATTTGGAAGGTGAGTGGGTGTGTGGTCTTAAGTCTTTGGGCGTGAATTTGGTCCATTTTGGTGGGCTTGGTGTGTGTCTTAGTGGTGTGTGGGCTTGGTGTGTGTCTTGTGGGGGTTTGGGCTAAGGATGTGTTTTGAAACGGAGGTCTAACAAGCGAACCCGAAGCTAATCCAGCGAATTAAATCCAACAATGCGTCAATTCTTGATTATTCCCTTCCGACGTCTGTTTCCCGCGACTTTCACAATTAAAGAGGTAGTGTCTCTATGCGAGACTCATCATCGGGACTTATATGCAAAAATGCAGTGCCTACACTTAGGGATTGGTGAATTACGATAGGGGCACTTTGAGAATTGGAATAAATAGATTTTTTTAAAAAAAAACTATTCACGTGAATAGTAAAAAAATTTTATTATTTATTTTGTTATTTGTTTAAATTCCAATTCGACCCAAACTCTTATTAAAGTTTTATAATCTCATTAAACCACTAAATAAAGATCCAATGACTAAGATTAAATTGGATTTTATCCCACATCGGATTCTTAATTAATTTTGTTGTCTTTGGAGAACTATATAAACCCAAAGAATTCTTCACAATTTTTTGCACCAAACCTTTCATATCTTGGGTTTATATAAGTGAGCAACTCTAAAGTTTAAGAGTAAGCCACTGATTTTTAGGATCCTTAAGTCTAATTGACTAGAGGAACCTCGAGTTAAAAGTTTTGAGGTATTTGCCTAGGCTAGCACCAAGGGCAAAATACCCGTGCACTCAAGGCGTAGCCTTGCCATTGAGTTTTGGCTTTGGTGTGTGCATCTTTGGAGGCCACACACTTGGGTGGCTTTTTGGAACGTGGAAGAGCTTGCTGAGTTCGAGAAAAGCTTGTAGATTGGAGAGAGGACTGGAGGAGTCTACGGTTCAAGTAAGTCTTTTTCTTTCTTTATTTTTATTAGAGTTCTTATGATAGTTAGCATGTTTAGGTTTATGTTCTTTGCATGTTTTATGAGTTTTATACTTAGAATATATAGTAACATGTCTAGGCTTGTAGAACAATAAAAACAAATGGGTCTTGGGCAAAGGGAAAGAGGCATAATAATTTTAATTTTCCGCTGCGCACTCGCGGCCGCTTCCCAATATATCAGATGGATATTAGAAGGGTGAGGGCAATTTTGGAAATTGTTGAAATAAGTTTAGAATTTATTAAATTGGACCTACGTTTCCAGCCTTTTATCTATTGACTCTTTGTAATTATCTTCTCACCAATTCCCCTCAATGTTAATGAGGTTTCTTTATTATATTATGTAATTGGGTAGAAGTTAGAATAGTGCTAGCGGTAGAGTGGAAATGGAGAGATTTGTTCTAGGAACAATTTGTTGAATATCCATCCGCATATCATTATTATTTATTTTGCGCCTTATTATGCTTTTAGAATGCATGCTTAAGGGTGTATGATGAGACCTAATCAAAGATAATAATTTGGTTTCCAATTTACGCGAAAAACCATCAATCAAATATTAAGCGATTTCTTTCCATTGAGTGGTTCTTTCTCAAGATCCAAGATTTGCATTGGTTTGTTGGCCAAAGTCAAGATCAATATCCATCGCGGATGTGTTTGAACCACGAAGGCTTTGTTATATATCGAATGTCTTGGGCAGTTGTGACTTGTTGGCCAAAGTCAAGGTCACTTCTTATTCATCGACATGGATTACGAAGCTTCCCCACTGTCAATGGGTCCCGCTAAACTGGAATCATTAAGCTTGTTGAGCCAAAGCCAAGGCTTAGTTGATTCAGAGGAAAAGGTTAGGAAATATATTGGATATATTGACATATATATTGTATATATGTTTTGGACTTGGAGGTCCACCTACCGGATCTAGGAATTGGATGAGATCCAATTGATCTTAGAGATCTACCTAGTTAAATATCATACAGCTTGTTGGCCAAAATTTAAGTTTGTGTGTTATTTAATGGGATCCTAGCCCACTAGGAAACTAGGTTTCCCGAGTACTCAATATAGGGTTAGAGGCTCGCCGAAAAATAGTGGGAGGCCAGTATTGAATTTGTAATTTCGTTTAAATACTTTCCAAATACGCGCTTTCAAATTATTTTCATTATTATATATTTATATTAGTTGGACTATTTTATTATTTTCTTGTAACAGTTGGACTGTACCCGAAATCGCTGATTAAATAGTTAGACTATTGCAATCAAGATGACTGTAAAGAACAGTGTTAGGGACATCGTCATGGGCGAAAATGTCTTTAATGGTGCGAACTTTCCTGACTGGGATATGAACCTCAGGATTGTCCTGGGGGGTTGAGAAGTTGCTCTATACGATAGGGAGACCTCTCAGGCCTAAACCCGGAATTGAGCAGCCAGTTGAGCTTGAGCTTTGGAAGACTCACAGTGATGACAACTCAACTGCTCAATCCATAATACTTGTTGCGATGACCCCACAATTTCGTCGTCAAAATAAGGAATTGGATCCCTATGAAATGATGTTGAAATTGAAGGACTTTCACCGATCTAACCTTAGATCACAAAGGTACGAATTATAGAAGAAGCTCTTTCGCTCTTGCATGTCATAGGGTACATCTGTTGAACACCATGTATCGTAGATGATTGCTGACATCGAACAGTTGGGAAAGTTAGACATAGTCTTCGAGGTTGAGACTTCCATAGATTTGATCTTACAGTATCTTCCTGACAGTTGGAGCGGGTTTATCATGAACTACAATATGATGAACCAATAAAATACTCTTGGAGAGTTGATGGCAATGCTGAAAGAGGCAGAAAAAGAGCTTTTAAAGGGCAAGAAGCGTGAGGCGCACTTCGCTTCGACATCGCAAGAATGTCAAGGCTTGGCCGAAGGCTTCTGGAGGTATGAAGAAAAAGAAGAAGAGAAAGGGCAAGGCAAAATCATCAAAGTCTTATGGGAAGACAATGGACAAATCCCAAGATGTCTGCCTGCAGTGTGGCAAAATGGGTCACTGGAAGCGTGACTTCCGTGAGTACAAGGCGCACATGAAGGAAGTGAAGGCGGGCAAGGCTCCGGCTTCAGGTATGTTTGTTATTGAAATAAACATGTCTACTTCTAGTTTTAAAAATTGGATTTTTGATTCTGGTTGTGGTACTTATATATGTACTGATGTGCAGGATCTGTAGATTAGCAGGAGACTGGCTTCAGGAGAGATCGACCTCTGAGTTGGAAATGGGACTAGAATCACTGTTTTGGCTGTTGGGACCTATATTTTGGAACTGCCCCCGGGGCATGTACTTAATTTATCAGACTGCTATTATTTACCTAGTTTGACTAGAAACATTATATCTGTATCTTGTTTAAACCAATGTGGGTACACTTTTGTATTCCGGAACACCGGGTGTTTTGTTTATAAAAATGATATTGAGATATGCACTGTTGATGTAAATAATGGTCTTTATATTTTGAATATAAATCAATCTCAAACATATAATATAACAAACAAAAAGCTTAAATTAAGTAACAAAAATGAAACTTATATGTGGCATTGTCGTCTGAGACACATTAAGAAGAGTCGTATATCTACACTTTCGAAGAGTGGGTACTTGGATGGATTTGATCCAAATTCATATGACGTCTGCGAATCTTGTTTATTAGGCAAAATGCCTAAAACGCCTTTTAGCGGTAAAGGTGTACGTGTCACCGAACTGTTAGCCCTCGTTCATAGTGACATATATGGGCCCATGTCTAGCCAGGCTAGAGGTGGATATGAATACTTCGTAACCTTTACGGATGATGCATCGCGTTATGGTTATGTGTATCTTATGAGACACAAGTCGGAAACCTTTGAGAAATTCAAAGAGTTTCAACACGAAGTAGACAAACAAACCGGCAAAAGTATTAAAACATTACGATCGGACTGTGGTGGAGAATACTTGAGCAATGAGTTTCTCGATTACTTGAAAGAGTATGGTATTCTTTCACAGTGGACTCCTCCCGGAACACCTTAATTAAATGGTGTGTCCGAATGGAGAAACCGAACTTTGTTGGACATGGTAAGGTCTATGATGAGTCGCACTGAGCTACTAATTTCCTTCTGGGGATATGCATTGAAAAGTGCAATACTTATTTTGAATAAGGTTCTATCAAAGTCTGTTGAACAGACTCCATATGATATAAGGACAGGAAAGAAATCGGGTTTCACATTCCTGAAGATTTGGGGATACTGGGCATACGTTAAACGTTTGGATGGTACCAAACTAGAACCCAAATAGGATAAGTGCCTATTTGTAGGGTATCCTAGGGGAACCAAAGGATATTACTTCTACCACCCACAAGAGAACAAAGTATTTGTTTCTCTACATGCGGTTTTCCTCGAAAATGAATTCCTAAATGCAGTGGTAAGTGGGAGGAAAGTAGAACTCGATGAAAATCGTAGTGATATTGTTCCTGGCACCGATTTCCAAACGGAACACAAATAGTTCATTATGGATTAGACTGTATCACAATCTTCTAATACACAAGAACCGTGTAGATCGGAGAGAGTCAGAAAACAACCTGAGAAGTATGGGTTTCTGATCTCACCTCACGTAGATATTAATCTTATTGAGGATAATAAGCCGGCTACATATGAGGAAGCGATACAAGGTAACGACTCCGCTTTATGGCAAAAAGCCATGAAATCCGAAATGGATTCCATGTATACCAACCAAGTTTGGACACTGGTAGATGCACCAGAAGGCGTAAAGCCTATTGGTTGCAAATGGGTCTTCAAGAAGAAGACGGACATGGATGGCAATATACAAACGTACAAAGCTAGGCTTGTAGTGAAAGGGTATCGTCAACGACATGGTGTCGATTACGATGAAACTTTTTCACCTGTTGCCATGATTAAATCCATTCGGATTATGCTTGCTATTGCTGCATATTTCGATTATGAAATATGGCAGATGGACGTCAAAACCGCTTTCCTTAACAGAAACCTTTTGGAGGATGTTTATATGCAACAGCCTGACGGTTTTGTCGTACCAAAATATGCAAACAAGGTTTGCAAGTTGAATCGATCCATTTATGGATTGAAGCAAGCATCACGTTCTTGGAATCAACATTTTGATGAAATCATAAAAGAATATGATTTCGTTCAAAACGAGGATGATCCTTGTGTATATAAGAAGGTTAATGGGAGTGCACTCACATTCATTGTCCTTTACGTTGATGATGTATTGCTTATTGGCAATGACATTCCCATGCTACAGTCGGTGAAACTTGGCTTTCATTAAAATTCTCCATGAAAGATCTGAGGAAGCTGCTTTTATTCTAGGAATAAGGATCTACCGGGATAGATCTAGAAAGCTGCTTGGACTCTCCCAGAGCACATACATTGACAAAGTGTTGAAGAGATTCAACATGGATCAGTCCAAGAGGGGACTGCTTCATGTGTCACATGAAGTCTCTCTATCTAAGGACATGTGTCCTAAAACTCAAGATGAGAGAGACAACATGAGTCAGATCCCGTTCGCTTCTGCAGTCAGATCGATCATGTATGTCGTGATATGTATGCGACCTGATGTCTCGTATGCTTTGAGCATGTGTAACTGGGTTGCGGTTAAGAACATCCTTAAGTATCTCAGACGAACTAAGGATGCTTTCTTAATCTATGGAGATGGAGAACTTGAGGTAACTGGGTTTACCGATGTAAGTTTCCAAACCGATAAATATGACTGTAATTCACAATCCGGGTACATATTTTGTTTGAACAACAGAGCAGTGAGCTGGAAATCATCCAAACAAGAGACTGTTGCTGATTCAACAATAGAAGCGGAATATATCGCTGCAGCTGAAGTAGCTAAAGAGACAGTTTGGATCCGTAAATTCCTAATTGGATTAGGAGTAGTTCCGTTAGCAGCTGAGCCCATTCCTTTGTCTTATGACAATAACGGGGCTATAGCGCAGGCTAAGGAACCACGGTCTCATCAATGATCCAAACATGTACTTCGACGTTTCCATCTGATTTATGAGATCATACATCATGTCGATGTGAAGATCGAGAAGGTCGCATCAGATGACAACATTGCAGATCCACTGACGAATATTATTTCTCAGCAAAAGTTTGAGCGACATGTACACAGTTCAGGTGTTAGATACTTAAATGATTGGCTATAGGCCAATTGGGAGATTGTTGGACAGTTATGACCCATAGCGTCACTATTTGTAAAAGACATTGTGATTTTTGTACAAATTAACTATGTGACAAAGGAAATTGTTATTTTATCATTTTGTAATTAGATTACTTGAATATATAAATGATAAAAGTCCTTATGATTAGTTCCGGATTAATAAGATATGAGGCGGTATCAATCCACGTAAGGTTTAATCATTAAATATCACTAGTCATAGTATTATCGAGACTGGACATCGATAATGCGGAATAGACTAGTATTGCACTTGTGCGCGTTATGGAAGTATAACGACATAGTTCTCATATATTTGGGTATTGGATACTCATGCAAGTGTAATAGGAGGATCTGTTTTTCGATGGTACGGAAACAAATTCGCTCTGGATAGACCCCTCGGAATCCCATTGGTAGTATGACTATGTGTCTATGAGAATCTGAATGGGGGTTGGTGTATTTGGTTTTAACCTGAGACTTGCATCGCTAATACTTGCGACAATCAGTACACTTTGGTTTTGTTCGTCCGGGACTTTAACAGGTTCTGTGTACGCTTCTTCTGGGTTTATTGAGAATCGTAGTGTATGGGTGTGATGTCAAGATAGAAGTGTCACTTCAGTCATATGGAGATGATGATCACGCAGGGATATAGAACTGGTACTCTAATATGTTACAACTATCGGGATAATAAGACAATGTCATGCTTATCCGATTAAAGAGACTAGTTGCTAGTGATCTGATATATGCTTCGTACGGGGCTGACACAATTCCAGCCCCAGGCCTAGCATGTGACATCTGATACTAGATCGCAATATGCAATACTTAGTATACTACGCCTGGTATAGATTATGTATTCCTTGAAAGAATATTTCTGGAGAATTGGGTAGGCATGGTGATTTGCTAGAAGCCAACCATGTCTTGTAAAATGGTAAGAACGTGATATTAGGTACGTACGTATTCGGATAGTCCGATGACCGTATTTACTGCCAACATATCCAGGGATCTCATGGGTCGCTTCCCAAAGATTCACCGATGGCGTTTGACTCTAACAGAATTAATCTAGGATTAATTATGAGAGAGAGAAAATTAATCTGGGATTAATTATGAGAGAGAGAAAATTAATCTGGGATTAATTACAGCAAGAATTTATCTGGGATAAAATTCGGATAGAAGAGATAGAACGATTAATTTAGAATTAATCGATTAAATAATATATTCGATATATAAATTGAAAATAGATTTCAATGCGGAATTAAAATTGGATTTTAATTCGGGCAAATGAATTAATTTAGAATTGATTCGTAAGCGACTTTAATTATAATATCGCAACGGTAAATTCGTTTAGTCTGATTAAATGAACCTGAGCCCAAAGTGTGTTGAGCGGGCCCACTTAGATTTTGAATATAAAGTGGGGTCCACCAACTTACATCAATATGTTTGACATTTAATGGAATTTGGTAATGGTTGAGTGAAAGAGTAGGATTGCTTATTCTACACTCAAACTAAACCAACACACTTTGTATATTTTATTTTATTTGGAATGACATATACCTAAATTGGATTTTTTGGAAAATGGTATTATTGATTTTTGAAATCAAATACACAAAAACTTTCCTCTCTCTCCCTTCTCCACTTTGCCGAGAGCTTCTCCTTCCAACTTAGAGTTTTTGTTGCAAAAATTCAAAAGAGCTAGCACTTCCAAGAGTCATTCAAGGTGTTAGGGAAACCAATCCTAGAGTTTGGAACACAAACAAAGGACTTGGAGCTCTTCACCAACATCAAAAGTTTTGAACTTCATACATCCAACAAATCTGATCGATGTAAGTTTTTTCCGCAACCTCTTTGAGTATTCACACACATATCATGATTAGAGATCCTTGGCATGTTCTAGTAACACCAACAACATGCTAGGCCTAGGGCTAGAATTGTGCTGCCCTGTACGAAACATATATCGGATCACTAGCAACTAGTCTATGTAATCGGATAATCATAACCTAGTCATACTATCCCGATAGTTGTAGTATTTAAGAGTACTATTTTTGTATCATGTGTGATCATCATCTCCATATGACTTGACATCACACCCAATACACTACGATTCTCAGTAAACCCAGAAGAGGCGTACATAGAACCTGTTAAAGCTCCGAACGACCAAAACCAAAGTGTATTGATTGTCGCAAGTATTAGCGATGCAAGTCTCAGGTTATGACCACATACACCTACCCTGATTCGGATTCCCATAGACACATAGTTATAATATCAATGGGACTCCGAGGGGTTTATCCAGAGCGAAGCTGTTCTCAGTCCAACGGCTAACAAAACCTCCTATCACACTTGCATAAGTATCCAATACTTAAATATATGAGAATTATGTCGTTAAGCTTCCATAACGCGCACAAGTGTAATACTAGCATATTCCGTATTATCGATGTCATGTCTCGATAATACTAAGACTAGGGATATTTAATGATTAAACCTTTCGTGGATTAATACTGTCTCATATCTTATTAATCTGGTACTAATCATATGGACTTTTATCATTTATATATCCAATTAATCCAATTACAAAATGATAAAAGAGCAATTTCCTTTGTCACATAGTTAATTTGTACAAAAACACCATGTCTTTTACAAATAGTGATGCTATGGGTCATAATTGTCCAACATACATGACCCGACCCCGAGCTAGTAATAACACGGAGGCACTTTGGCCATCCCTGCGATATGTGCCTGGTGGTTCTCAGCGGGATCGGCCAGATAACTAACAGGGGGAGAATTTTCCATGTATTTGGCTTACCCGAGGCTACAAAAGTCACGAAGGCACTTTGGTCGTCCCTATGTTATGTGCCTGGTGGTTCTCAGTGGGATCGGCCTGATAACTTATAGGGGAGAATCTTCTATGTGTTTGGTTTACCCCTAGGCTACAAGAGTCACTGTGGTACTTTGGCCGTCCCCATGCTATGTGTCTGGTGGTTCTCAGCGAGATCGGCTAGATAACTTACATGGGGAGAATCTTCCCTGCATTTGGCTTACCCGAGGCTATAAAATTTACAGAGGCATTTTAGCCATCCCCGTGCTATTTGTTTGGTGGTTCTCAGCGGGATCGGCCAGATAACTCATAGGGGGAGAATCTTCCATGTGTTCGGCTTACCCAAGGTTGTTCCTAAAAATGCAAGTCATAGGGTAATAACGCTCCGACCCCGAGGGTTTGATTATGATGCTAGGGATTGGCATGCCACGGGGGTTCGTATTTTTCCCACGTGTCCTTCATCCCTTCATGCGTTATGGATCCTCAAAATTGAAGGCACCTGGGTCGGAGTTCTTCCACCTAGAGGTTTGATAATGACATCAGGGATTGGCGTGCCATGGGTTTGGCGCCCTCTCCAGGTACCGAGCACCCCTTGATTTGTCTAGACCATGAACAAATCACAAGAATACTGAACATGTCTTTCCCATTCAAATAATAAACAAAAAAGTGCACAAGTTTTTAATTCAAAGGGGAAAGTTTTATTCATATTCATGGAATCTATTTTCCTTCTTACAACTCTTTGCGGATCATTTCAAGAGAGGCTTCACAACAAATTTCTGGCTTTCGTGTGGTCGTTCAATAATACTCTTCTGGTCTGAACTTTCCTTCTGATGCTTCTGATCATTTTTTAACAGGGTTCCTCTGTGCCGAGCTCTCTGAAGTATCTCTGAACAGCTCTTGAACTCGGTCAGAAACTTACACCCTGACTTTTAGTGGTCCACTGTCAACTTCTTCTTCCTTTACATCGCCCCGGGTGGGCACCACATAATTAATCATAGGCACTTCTTGAAACCGATCAAGTGCCCCCAACGTGCTAGTTCTCCTGCCATTCTATTATGACTATCGTGGCTGTGAATCCGAAGATTTAGCAGGTCGAAAAACTACCACAACTTCACTAGGATGAGCTTGTTCATTCATGAGGGGCGACGTACACATGCCACCAACTCTTGACGTTACATTTCATTCTGCAACTCAGTCCTAGTTGGTGACCTCTTGTCACCACTTTTACATTTAATTTTGCAGCTCGAGGAGGAGAGATACTGGAAGTACTTCCTCAGTATCTCAGCATTCTAGGGTTTCTTGAGCCGGGTGTCATCCAACTGCTCTAAAATATAGGCACCCGACCCGATGATTTCCACCACCCTATATGGCCTTTCACATTTAGCACCCAATGAACATTCCTCGGGCTTTCTGGTATTCAAAGTGACTTACCTTATAACCAAGTCTCCACGGAGGACAGATCATATCTGAACATTCTTTTTGTAGAGACAAGCCATCCTTTATTGATAGACTGCCTTCTTGATCTGACCTATCCCTATTCTTCTCTATCAAGTCGAGATGGTTCCTAATGAGCTCTTATTCTGCCCGACCTCAAAATATTGTACTCGATGGGTTGCCATACCGATTTCTGCTGCGATGACTGCTTCAGACCCATAGGCCAAAGAACACAGGGTTTCACTCGTGTCCGATGTGCACCCTGACTTTTAGTGGTCCATTGTCAACTTCTTCTTCCTTTACATCGCCCCGGGTGGGCACCATATAATTAACCGTAGGCACTTCTTGAAACCGATCGAGTGCCCCGAACGCGCCAGTTCTCTTGCCACTCTATTATGACTATCGTGGCAGTGAATCCGAATATTTGGCAGGTAGAATAACTACAATAACTTCTCTAGGATGAGCTTGTTCATTCATGAGGGGCGGCGTACACATGCCACCAAATCTTGATGTTATATTTCATTCTGCAGCTCAGTCCTAGTTGGTGACCTCTTGTCACCACTTTTACATTTAATTTTGCAGCTCGAGGAGGAGAGATACTGAAAGTACTTCCTCAGTATCTCAGCATTCTATGATTTCTTGAACCGGGTACCGTCCAACTGCTCCAAAAGATAGGCACCCGACCTGATGATTTCCACCACCCTATATGGCCTTTCATACTTAGCACCCAATGAACATTCCTCGGGCTTTCTGGTATTCAAAGTGACTTACCTTAGAACCAAGTCTCCACGGAGGACAGATCATATTTGAACCTTCTTATTATATAGACGAGCCAACCTTTGTTGATAGACTGCCATCTTGATTGCTGACATATCCCTCTTATTCTCTATCAAGTCGAGGTGGTTCATGACGAGCTCCTCATTCTGCCCAACCTCAAAATATTATACTCGGTGGGTTGCCATACCGATTTCTTCTGGGATGACTGCTTCAGACCCATAGGCCAAAAAAAACGGGGTTTCACTCGTGTCCGATGTGCCCATAAATCCTCTGGCAACTCCTTAACCCATAAACCCTTGTAAGACCCGATCATTGCCTTCATGTTAGCCTTGATTGTTTTATTTGTCGCTCGACCTGCCCATTAGACTTTGGATAAGCAGAAGAGGCGAACCTTAATGCAATCTAAAGATCTCCACAAAGTTTCCTGAAGCCCCGCTATTGAATTGCTTCCCGTTGTCAGTAATGATGGCCCGGGTAATCCCGAACCATAAATAATATTTTTTTTCTAAAAAAATATATTGCCATCTTCTCTATATTCATAGACAGCGGCTCGGCTTCCACCTACTTCGTGAAGTAATCAATGGCAACAATTGCGAACTTGGCTTGACCCCGTCCAACAAGCATCGGGGCGATGATATCTATTCCCCACTGGACAAATGGCTACAGACTGGCTAATGTAGTCAACTGCTTAGGCGACTGGTGTGGTATGTTGGCATTCTTGTGGCACCCTTCACATGCCCGAGCTACCCTGGCCCCGTCCGGATGCATTATTGGCTGAAAGAACCCTTGCATCAGTTCTTTATTTGCAATTGACTGACCTCCAGCATGGCTCCCACAAATCCCTTCATGAAATTCCCTAAGCACGTAATTTGATTCGTCGGGTTCGAGACACCTCAGGAACGGTGTCGTGTACCCCCTTTTGATATAATACCCGTTCTGTCAAGAAGAATTTAGTACTTTGGTACTTTAGCTTTCTCTATTCCTTCTTATATGCAGGCACGTCCCCAGTCTCCAGATACTTCCTGACCAAGTCCATCCAAGAAGCCTTCCCCTCGACCTCCATGTCCATTACCGCAGGCTTCCCGATGCTTCTCGCCTGCAAACAACCTAAAGGGATAGTCTGGGGAGTCTTAGAATTGATAGATGATGCCAGTCGGGCCAGGGAATCTGCTTGGTGATTATTTTCCTCGACCGATCTGTTCGAACAACACATTCCATATCCCCCAGCTACCTTCTTCACCTCAGCCTGATATGGCATCATTTTCGGTTCCCTTGCTTGGAACTCGCCATTAAACTATTGGGTGGCCGATTGAGAGTCACTATTTACTGTTACATCTCGGACCCCAACTGCCATGTAAAGCTTTAACCCCGCCAAAATGGCCTAGTACTCAGCCTCATTGTTTGTTGCTTCGAAGACGAACCTTAAAGCATAGACTAACTCATCCCCCTCACTTCTCTGGAGTATCATCCCGGCCCCAGAGCCCTGTGAACTGACTGATCCATCCACAAACAACTCCCACTTGGCTTCTTCCACTGCTAAGACCTGCGGCCCTGTGAACTCAACAATAAAATCGGCCAGGGTCTGCCCCTTGATTGCCACCCTAGGCAGGTAAGAAATATCATACTCGCTCAACTCTACTGACCACTTCACCGACTGTCTTGAGACCTCCATTTTATTCAAAATCGGTATCAATGGGTGGTTGGTATAAACCCCAATAGGATGAGCTTGGAAATAGGGTCGCAACTTCCGTGCCGCCGGTACTAAAGAGAGAGCCACTAACTTATGGGCCGTATATCGAGTTTTCGCATCCAACAAGGCCTTACTGGTATAGTACACTTGCCTTTGGACATTGTTCACTTCCTTCATTAGCACTGAGCTCACAGTATATTCAAAACAGCTAGTATAGGAACAAGGTCTCACCTGGGATCGGTTTTGCTAGTAAAAGAGGCTGACCCAAATATTCCTTCAGCTGCTGGAATGTTTCTTCACATTCGGTCGTCCAGATGACCTCATTCTTGGACTTCTTGATCAACTTAAAGAAGGTACGGCACTTGTCAGTGGCCTTAGAAATAAAACGGTTCAGTGCCACCACCTGACCTATCAAGCTCTGCACCTCTTTGACTATCCTCGGGGATTTTAATTCCAGTACACCCTTGATCTTTTGTGGGTTCGCCTCAATACCCCAAGCACTGACCATATACCTCAAGAATTTGCCCGAGGACACTCCAAAAGCATATTTTTCCGGATTCGGTCTCATGTTGTGCTTCCTCAACAACTCAAAAGTCCCTCTGAGGTCTCCCAGATGATCCACGGGCTTCTTCGTCATCGTCATCATATCATCAATATAGACTTGCATTGTCTTGCCGATGAGAGGTTTGAAAACCTTATTCACCAGTCTTTGGAAGGTAGCCCCGACATTCTTCAATCCAAAGGGCATCACTTTGTAGCAGTGCAGCCTATGTTCAGGGATGAAGGTTGTCTTCTCCTCGTCTTCGGGATGAATTTTGACTTGGTTAAACCCTGAGACGGCATCCATGAAACTGAGTAGTCCATGACATGCCGTAGAATCTACTAACTGGTCCACCTTCGGTAGTAGGAAGCTATCCTTAGAGCAAGCTTTGTTAAGGTCGGAGAACTCCACACATATTCTCCTCTTCCCATTGGCCTTCCTTACCAAGACCATATTGGATACCCATTCAGGGTATTTCACTTCCCTGGTAAAATCAGCTTTCAGCAGCTTCTCGACCTCTGTCTGTATTGCTTCATAGCGTTATTGGTTGAAGATCATTCTCTTCTGCTTAATGGGATTATGAGCCCGGTCTACCACCAAGCGATGGCTGATGAACTTGGGATCAATCCCAAGCATATCACCATGCCCCTAAGCGAAAATATCTGCATAACCTTTCGAAAACTCCAACAATCCCTTCTTCAAATTTTTTTCTAGGCCTGCCCCAACCTTTATCACCTTCCCGAGGCCAAATAACTCTACTAGATCTGCTTCTTCTCCCGTCCCCAAGTGAACATGATCCTCGGGTCGTGGATCTTGGGACTCGGGTCATTTCCTTTTTCTGCCCACCTCCTCTACACACAGCGTTTCTTTTGAAATGGTGGGGAAACAATTTTTAGCCGTCTTCTGGCTACCACACACCACTCCAACTCCCTCCCAAGTTGGGAATTTCAACTTCAGCTAAT
>SKCR01011905.1:0-35734 GCA_019454045.1 Zanthoxylum bungeanum | reverse complement strand
GAATATTGATTTCCTGAACTTGAAGCCTGGGCACTGCCGTGGTTCAACCTCAAAAACGCCACTTGTTGGGTAGTCATGAGCTCCAAATGCATATTCTACGCCATGAACTATACAGTGCAGGTGCACTAGATCAGACAATATTAACTCTTGAAAATTAGGGAGTAATATAAAGAGAAATAGATGTAACATGAAAGAGTTTTAATCTATTGCTTTCTGCACAACTTATCAGTCTACTACCTGTGCACGAGGAGGAGCTTAATAGACCTGGTTTCCCTGTCCCACATCATAAGGACAAAGATATGTGCATCTTTACAAGCAGGTTTGATTATTAATTCACAGTTTTTGTTGCAAGTGCCAAAATTTAAGCCCTTGTATTCCAATCTTCCGTTTTTGCCTTCCATTTGGTTATCTGTATTTAAGTCTACGGAAAAAAGCGAATAAATTTCTCTCACTCACTCTTTTAAAAAAAGCAGTTAGTTTGTAATGTTAAAACCCATATGGAAACCTCATTTATTCCTTGAAAGATAACATCATTAATGTAATTCACTTTGAAATAGCTACTGAGCATTTAGCAGAAAGTAAACTATAATATTAAGCATCAAATTATATTCATAATTTAGATAGTCAATACCAAGTGATATACAGATTTTTAAGTACAAAATTTAAGAAAAGCAAATGCATGTAACAAATGAATTAAAGCTTACCTTCCACACCAGAGTGAAAGATACCAAGGCCTGCCCAGTAGACATAGCCATTCATTGGTGTCAAGTCGTACACATTGAGATAAACTGGTGCTCGATCTGGACCATAGCTAGTTGACTTTGCTTTGGGAAACAAACAAAAACGGGTCGCTGATTTGCCTTTCAAGCGAAGAGGCACTACCGATTTCCATCCTTTCTTCGATCCAAATTTCATACTTTCTCAATTGCAGACCAGAACTCAATCAGTCCCTGTGTCCAACCTGTTCATACAAGCAAATATGAGAGAATTAGCCACATATATCTATATCTTCTGTCATTTACAGTCACATTACTTTATGTGGTACAAACGCTATAAGCCTAAAAGGGAGAGCCATCCATTGCAAGAAATCAAGATAAAAATATATCCATGTAGGCATGCACACGGTTCGGTTACTGTTGGAAACCATAATTGAACCAAAGCCGAATCGTAAACCGAACAGTAGACCTATGGTTCAGTTGCGGTTTCAGCCAGAGCCGAACCGCAACCATAACCTTAAACCGAACCGAATCGTACGGTTCGATTCGGTTTTAAGGTTGAAACCGCTTATTTTTTTTTAAATAAAATAATTTAAATTGTTATAAAATAATAAAAAATTAAAGATTTACTAAAGCATATGTTGATAATTTATTTATTGTTTTGAAAAAAAAAAAACTTGCACTAAATTAGTGTTGAACAGGTGTCTAGAAACATATCTATGTTGTTTCGCTTCAGAACAACTGAAAACTTGGGCAAATTGGTTACATTAGGCTGAATTTTGGTACAACACTTTCCAAAGTTTAGTAAGGAAATCACCATTTGAGATTGTGTATGGACGGCCTCCTCCAACATTGTTGCGATTTATTCCAAGAGAGACCCAAGTAGAAGCAGTGGCCCAAGACCTCTTAGATCGAGATGAAGCCATACGGCATCCGCGTTATAACTTGCAGCGAGCCCAAGAACGCATGTCCAAATTTTCCAACACGCATCGGAATGATGTTTCTTTTTAAGAGGGGGATTGGGTTTTCTTAAATTGAGAGCTCTTAGGCAACAGTCTCTTGCGAGAAGGATTAATCTGAAACTTGCTGCTCGCATTTATGGCCCTTTTCATATTATTCAACGCGTTGGTTCAGTGGACTATAAGCTCCAACTTCCAAGTGGTTGTAGAATTCATCCAGTGTTTCACGCTTCCCAACTTAAGCGAGCTGTGGGCAACATATTTGTCCAACCGAACCTTCCAGGTGGGTTGGAAGCTGATCGAGGTGACGTTTATGCACCAGAAGCTGTTTTGGCGAAGCGCACGGTCTCTATGGATGGGCAGCAAGTTCCTCAAAATTTGGTGCAATGGAAGGATAAGTCTGTTGTTGAAGCTACTTGGGAGGATTTGTGGATGCTTAAAGATCAGTTTCCTGAATTTCGCCTCGAAGACAAGGCGAATGTTGACGGGGGCGGCATTGATAGAGCCCATATTCCAGAAATTGATGAAGGTCATACAATGGTGAATGAAGCTGGCAGGATGACAGTTGCTGGAGCAAAGGACAAGAGCACACCTGAAGTGACAGTTGTTGGTACCAGTGTATACAAGCCACTTGTACATAGGGTATATGTGAGGAAGAAAAATAAGAGGAAATAGAATGTGGTCCATGTGCCACATGTCAGCAATTAAGGATAGGCTAATGATGAGAGAATAAAAAGGGGGAAGTGACGGAAAGAGAGGGTATATGGGGAAAAAATATTGCAAGCCAATTTTGGTAGGGGCAGTGAGGCAGAGATCTTTTTGTAAGAGCAGTTTGCTCTGGGCTCCTTGAGCATTTTATCTTGTAATCCTTTATTTCAATCAATAGAAAAGTCTCTTTCCAGTTTCCATTTGTGTCTGATATTTACTAGCGTGTTATTTTTCTCTACTTTGCACAAATCGTTTCCTAACATATTATGTGCAGTGTGTGCTTTATCAAAAAGACGAAATGCAAATTTTTTTTTTAATAAATCATGAATCATCAATCCAATGACATGTCATATCCATGTATGAATGTGATTGTCAATGGTCACTCCAGATGTCACTACAAATAGAAACACGACCTTTAGGTTAAAAAATAATTCTCTTAAATAATTTTGACTTTTTTCATACAATTCCATCAATTTTTTAAATGCAGCAAGATTCAAATTTTCTTGTACTAAATCAGTAAAAGACGCTTTTTCACCAAAAGTAAATGCTAAATGTTTCATGGCAATAAATTTAGTTAGATTATCTTTCCATTAAGATTTATTACATCTAAATAATTTGGTAGAAGAACCTAGACCGGAAGCAAAAAACTGAGTCATTTGTGTTTGTGTTGTATCAATCTCAAACTCAGCTTTATGAGTACTCCTTATATGACCCGTCATAATTCCATACCCATCGGTGTGTTCGTATATTTTTCTACAATAATTGCAGACATCATTCTTCTCACCAGTGGCATCATTCACGACCAGAGTGAAATGTTTTGTCAACATTTCAGAACCTCGATTTCTCACTTGAATACGTGAAGTCGTTTCATCGGTGGTATGTTGAGTGGTATCATTGGCCTCAGGAATATTAGTGTTGTGTGATGAGATAATATCTTTCAATTAAAAAAAAAAAAGAATTTGAGATAATAAGAATAAATGAATTGAATATATGAGAAATTGAGAGAGTGAAGAGAATAAATTGTTTGTGATTTTGGAAAATGAATTAATGGGTTATTTATAAATTTTTTTGAGTTTTTGTTATGCCTAAAATGCCCCCAAAATATAGTTGTCAAGAGGGGCAATTTACAGATTTTTTATAATTTTATAACATTATTATTAAAAAAAAAAAAATTGGAAAACTGCTAAAATCGTTAGCCGTTACGGTTGAACGGTTTCAATCGTTAACCGTAACGGCTAACGGTTCAACTGTTACGGTGCTAACGGTTGAAACCGTAATCGTAACGGCTACGGTTGAAACCGTAATCGTAACGGCTACGGTTGAAACCATACCAACCGCCCAAATCGACTGTTGGTTTTCAACTCAAAACCGGACTAGATCGGTTCGATTACGGTTGTGGTTCGGTTGACCGGTCAACGTGTCGGTTGACGGTTGGTCAATGGTACGGTTGTGGTTCGGTTGCGGTTCCGAACTACAATCGTGTGCATGTCTATATCCATGCACTAGGGTGTCAAGCTTCTTAATTTGTGAATAGCACTCCTCCTTCCAAACTCGAGGCACCTCCATGAATCTGTTATAGGAGTATAATAATGCTTGCTGTTGTCCTGACCTTATCACAAGGTTGACTTTCATGGTATAGCTTACTAAATAATCACCAATGCAACCTGCCAAGACTCTCTAGAGCCTTTGAATTTATCAAAGATTATTAAGATACTAAGGAAATACAAAACCCTGACAAATTATTAAGAGATCTACCTTTCAAATTTTGAGTCTGATGATATTACTTACATCTCTACATGTTAGTTTGAACTCTACATAAATTCTACTATAGTACTATACAAGAAGTCAAATTCCTGAATACCAAAATTTCCCCACATTGGGAAACTAGCAAACAGAAATGCTGGATTTGGTTTTTTAAAAAAAAAAAATAATGCTGGCAAAGTCAATAAGGTAAAAATTGATAGAGAAATCTAGAAACTTTTCATATCAAAGCTTCACTATGATGTTGATTCGTTCAAGTGACTTAAGAGAATACTTTTGCAGCATCAGGTTTATTTTTCCTCTCATTTTCAAACCCCAATGATATCATCATCAACTATCAAGGTTCTTAGGACGCTTAAAAGTCACCAGTCAACTATTAACAGAAAGGAAATGATATATAATCTTCTGCACAAATTGTCAACACTGTAGTTCTAAACAATTTGCAAAATAACATTTAATAAAAGACAATTTGACAAATGCAGCTGGCATAGGGTAATGAAAAGAGGAGTGATGGTCAGCTCCTAATCTCGGAAAATCCATTCCAACTACTTGTGGCTGGCAGGCAACTCATTATCCATATTATATAGAAGCACAAGACATAAAAACCCGGTATTTATTTATACTATTACTTTTATCTTAAACTACCATAAACTGTGTTGAAGGTGCACATTTATGCACCCCCTATTGGGGTCTGGTGGACCTAGTTGTCGGGCCAGGACCGGCCCGGCTCACACGACTTTGTTCCTTAGTTCAACGTGGGAGGTCTCCTTGCAAGGTGCGCAACTCAAACCAGGACACTTTGAGCTACATAGTCGCGCACCTCGCAGGGAGGCTTCCCACGTTGAACTAGGGATCAAAGTGTGTAGACCGGACCAGGCCGGACAACTAGGTCCACTAGAGCCCAAAGCGGACAAAGGTTACTTGATAGGGGGCGCAGAAATGTGCACCTTCATGTGTAATGTAGACCTCTGTGGATGAAGCAGAGTATTATTAGCATAAAGTCATGGCAGACAAACATGACTTGATCTTGAAATTACTGAAAGTTTTAGAGCTCAAGCCACCAATTTTATCGATAAAAATTAGATACTAAATATATTATTTTAACCTAAACCAGTTAAAACTTCAACAATTAAGCCTTGAAATTTTCCAAATAAGCAAGGAACATAACCAATTCATCTCAGACAACTGGGATTGCAGCATTCTCATGAAGCTATGAAAAGAACAAGTCTAATGGGTGCTCGACATAAAAGAGTCAACTTCAAATTTCAAAATACTAAGAGAAATACTTCAGATCCAGCATAAACAATTGACAACAAAAGTCAATAACATGAATATAAGAGAATAACAATTTAACAAGCCTTCGCTTCAAAACATATACATCAGACCAAACAAAACAAAATTCCAAATCCTCAATGTACTTCAGTTATTTCCCAGCAACCAAACAAACCCATATGAAAGCAAAATGGAAAGCACGAATTAATAAACATAAAGAAATGAAAGCCAAGTTATATGGATGCACAAATTACAAAACAAAAACCAGAAAGTACATTAATAGAACTTACAGATTTAGTGAGGATGATCTGAAGTGCCATGTTGATAAAACAAACTGCCCAGTTAATGCCTATTTATTTCTCAATCATACAAACCCATTTCCCAGTTATGGCAATGACAAAAAAAAAAATTCTCAAATTGGGCAGTTAGAGAGAGAAACCAAAGACACTCTCCTTTTTGTACTTGCTCTTTATCTTCTCTTTTCTCTCCTTGTTAACTACCTAAAAATCACAGGTGACCTGTTTTTTTGGATAATTATATTATGAGTTACTTCCTTTTCAATTATTAAAATATCAAAAATTAATTGTGTATTAACTATTAACGGGTCATCGTCTTGATGAGTGCCCTCATGATTAGTGTGATACCGTGTCTTTGGTAGCACGTGCCATGTTATTTTATTTTTTATTTTTTTTAGAAACTTTAGAAATAATACCACCAGACAGAACTGATTATCTCAGGATCTTACAATAAATATATTTCTAGACTCGAATTTAAGATATGAATAACCAAATCTTAAATTTTTTACTACCAAACTACATGTCTGGGGACGTTATTTTATTCTTCTTTTTCTTATCAGTCCAGTTTTTTTACAGAAAATTTTACTGACCAAACTAATTAGCATCCATTAAAATAATCTTTTTTCATTTTCATTTAAGATTTTAATGAACAAAAAAAGGAAAGAAAAATTGTAATACGAACTTTATAAGATTTTTTTTTTTTTTTTTTTTTTTGAAATCGTTGGAAACTCCGCCACCAAACCACCCATTCTGGGCCGCGGCGCAGGTAAAACCCCCGGCTGCCCCAGACTCTTACAAGAAGTTGCATCCCATGGATTCGAACCCAGAACCTTAAGATGAGATTCTGAACCCTTCACCACCAAGCCACACACATTGAGGGCGAACTTTATAAGATCTCTCTTTCAATAGAAAACAAAAAGTGATTTGTAATTATGCTTGTAGGGGTCCAGTGGCAACTAATTTCAACTTCTATTAACTTCACATGGGATCAGATGATATATTTTCACTCGGTCAATTTGCATTCATTATTTTTTTTAAGATTTTTAATTCAAATCTCACACTTTTGCGTTTTTGGGTACATTTGCATTAGTGGAAGATCCACACAAGCCACTGGTTAGAGTCCTCCGTCAAAATGAAGACCCCAATTTAAAAAAGATTAATACCTTTTTTATTTTAAAAAAAAAAAGAAGCTGAAAAAAAAATCTCTTTCATCAATAAAAAAATCACATATTTTAAAAACTTATTTAAAATTAGAAATGATCTTCAGTTATATCAAAATTGTTAGATATTGCCTCAAAGGGTATGATTTGGTGGTAAAGAATTTATGATTTGATTGTCAAGTCCTAAATTCGAGTCAATAAGAGTTTTCTTGTAACATTTTTGGGCTGTCAAGGAATTTAACTGCTCCATTTAAACACAGATTGAATGAATTAACCGCGAAATTTTTAATATTTCAAAAAAAAAAAAATTAAGTATTATTCTATTTAACATTTTCTGTTTTTGGAATTCAAAATTAATATGCACGTTCTAAAATAGAATTAAATTGCCAGCTCTTCCATACAGAGATACAGCTGCTTCTGTCATGTCAGCTGCCTTCATGACTGTCTTCGTGTCTTCATTTATCATATGCATGAGCATGACCACCACTTTTCATAAATTTAGTCAAAGAATTATGGAAACTTTTTATTTTTGTTTTGAGAAAACAATTTTGGTAAATTTTACGGAAAATATAAACTGTTGAGTTTCATTTATTGGCAATTTTTATGTCGCCACGTGTTGTCTGTATTATCGTTACCACTTACCACGTGGAAATGCTAGACATCTAATGGGTTTCTGCCATTTGGCACCCATCTAGAATTCGAATTTAGTGCATTACGATTCGATTCATTTAGAATTCGTCACGAATTCGATTCGTTGATTCATTTTGCCACCCCTATGACTAGGCTGCCCAGGTGAAATGACTGAAATAACTTTTATTGTCATGTCACATAATTACAATCGGATAGTTTGAGAAGTGTTGTTGCTTATCATTGGATAGTTTGAGAAGTGTGTTTTTTTCTTACTCTATGAAGGCTTGTGCACGTTCTTGATGTTGTATAAGTGTCATTAAACGAAATTTAACATGCATCAAACAGATCTACTATCATCCAATATTCAACCTTAAACCATAAACCTTAGAAAAATAAGAAAAAACCTGGAAAAATATTGAAGATAATGAAACAAAATCCAAGTCGAGATGTCTCTGTCCTTAAGAACTTATTAGCCCCCGCCTCGGTGCTCTACGGATGCTATGTGGCTAATGTTCTCCCCGGATTCCTTGGATGCTTCTTGTTGAAGGGGCACTCTTTTAACAAGATCTTGAACAAAGACAATGGTGGAAACTCTCTTTTACTTAAAAGACTCTCTAAGATAAATGTATGAGACTTGTAATCTTCTGGATACCAAATGAATTTTAGGCCTTTTAATTTATAGGCATGGAATGGTGCATTTGAGGGCACTTGGTGTGGGGTGTAACCCTCCCAAGGGTTATACCCCTCTCTTTATGTCCTTTGAGGCCTAGAGTCTCATCTTTCCAAATTAGAGGGCATATCCCTACATATTTGCGTCTTTCCCATAAGGCACAATCCAAGGGACATGACCCTCCTACACACATACTATATATTTAGAGATATTTAGAGAATTTACGACAATCCCCCATAATTATCTAAATATGAATGCAGATACTTAAGAGAGTTTTCGTGAAATAAAGCTGTATTGAAATAGGTAGCTTTCGCCTTGAACCTTTCCTAGTGAATGACAATCGGATTTACTTGGCAAACCAGTGGCCCATAGTCTTGAATTATTCTATCGTTGGTGTAAACCAAGACAATTGCCAACACACAACTTTACTTCGACCATTTCCCGTTCTACGGTTGTGTTCATTTCGGCCATGAACATTGGTCCTGGATTCATCAAGCACTTTAGGGAATTCAGCCTGTAAAAAATCTCATGGAAGCGGCCTCACTTCTTACTTGAAATAGGTGATCTATTATAAATAGGTAATCTGCCTTTACCCTCATTAGGACTCTTCTCCTAATATAGTGATCATTAAAAGCCTTAGTTTATCCTAACATTGACAGACAGCACTATGCGTCATTACATGAATGAGAAAGAGTATAAAACTCTACCGTGCTTGTTTTGAATTGCACAAAGTTTTAGTTGTCCCTTTTGAACCTAGATCTTGGGATCTCCAGTCAGATAGGTTGGGTTTCCACAGTGACAATTCTTAATTTATAGGCTTCAAGCCCATTCCCTTCGATGACTTCTCAACTTGCTCTCTAGGTAAACCTTTAGTAAGTAGATCCGCTAGGTTTTCCTTCGACTTGACATAATCGATCGAAATTATGCCACTTGAGAGCAGTTGTCGTATGGTATTATACCTGCGATGTATGTGTCGAGACTTACCATTATACATTGTATTTTGGGCTCTCCCAATAGCTGATTGACTATCACAATGTATGCTTATCGCTAGCATTGGTTTGGGCCAATTTGGAATATCCTCTAGGAAATTTGAAGCCATTCTGCTTCTTCCCCTGTTTTGTCTAATATTATGATTTCTGATCCCATAGTAAATCGGGCAATACATGTTTGCCTCGAGGATTTCCATGATACGGCTGCACTACCAAATGTGAAAACAAATCCACTCGTAGATTTGGAATCCACTGTATCAGATATCCAGTTAGCATCGCTGTATCCCTCTAGAACAGCAGGATATATCGTATAATGCAGATCATATTTTGAAGTTTCTCTCAGATACCTCAAAACTCTTACTATGATTTTCCAGTGGTTATGTCATGAATTGCTCGTATATCTACTAAGTCTATTTACAGCTTGAGCGATATCAGGTCGTGTGCAATTTGTGAGATACATCAGACTTCCGATGATTCTCGAATACTCTAGTTGCGATACGCTTGAGCCAATATTCTTTGATAAATGAAGAGTTATGTCTACAGAAGTTCTAGCCACATTTAAATCTCCTTTATTATATTTCTCAAGTATCTTCTCAACATAGTAAGTCTGAGATAATATATATAATTCTGATGTTCTGGAGATTTTAATTCCTAAGATCACATCAGCTACTCATAAATCTTTCATATCAAATTTGTTGGTCAATACTTTCTTGGTAGAATGAATCATCTCATGTAGGGGTGAGCAAAACCGGTTTCAGTTCCGGTTCCGCATGGAATCGGAACCTACCCGGAAAAATTCGGTTCCGCACTAAGTGGACGGAACCTACCCAATTAAACAGGGTACCCTATTATTCGGTTCCAATCTGGTTCCGGTCCGGTTCCGGTCCGACTCAGAATTACCCTATTTTAAAATATTTTAATGAAAACTACATTACAATACGAGTCCGTAGGAAAAACGGGGACCAAATCGGAGTGCGGAAGCTCAAGAACGAAGAAAATGAAGTTTTAGACTTTTAATGCTCGTCAGCCTCATTACCCTTTCTGTTTTCAACTAAATTTTTTGAATGCAGGGTACCCTATTATTCGTTTTGAATGCAGCTACAATATCATTTTGCCCCGGAAAAAAGGTGATGTCATAGTTATTTAGCAAAAGAAAGTGAACATGAAATTAAAAAAGAAACTCAATTCTACAGTTATTATAATATGAAATATTCTGATGCAATTGGATGTCTGACTAAGAATTAGATTTTGAAAATTAATCCATTTATTGTGATTGTATCGGGCGTCAGTACATAGATATAACATAAACACGAGCTTGATCAAGATTTAAACGAAAAATACCAGACATATCATGCACAGAAGAAGTCATGAGGCAGCTGCGCATGCAGAAACTACAACTTGAATCTGCTAAAACAACCAACAGAATATAGGTCATTAGGTACCAAAAAGTTTCAATGACAAGCCCCATAAAGATCAACTAAATTTTTTGAATGCAGCTACCACTCAAATAGTAGTGAAATCGGTTCTATATTCGATTCCAAAAACTGGTTCCATGGTCCGGTTCTGGTTCCGATCATTTTGGAACCGGAACCTACCCGGATAAAATCGGTTCCTTCATTTTTGGAACCGGAACCTACCCGATTACAACCGGTTCCGGTTCCAAACCCAGAAAACCAGTCCGATTCCAACCGGTTCTGGGTAGACCCGGAACCGTTGCTCACCCCTAATCTCATGACTACTACCAATTATCAGCATATCGTCTACGTAGAGACACACAATGACATATCCTTTTTAAGTTGATTTGGTCTATACACACTTATTACACTCATTGATTTTGAATTCACTTGACAACATCTCTTTGTCAAATTTTTCATGTCATTGCTTAGGTGCTTGTTTTAATCCGTATAAGGATTTTATAAGTTTGCACACCTTCTGTTATTGTCCAGGAACATTGAAACATTTTGGTTGTTTCACGTAAATCTCTTCATCTAGTTCACCATTTAAGAATGTCGTCTTTACATTCATTTGATGTATTTCAAGACCAAATATAGCTGTTATGGCTATGAACATTCTTATTGACGTGATACGAGTCACTGGTGAATATGTATCAAAGTAATCAAGGCCTTCCTTTTGTCTATAACCTTTTATGACAAGTCCTACCCTGTACTTATCTATTGATCCATCTGGTTTCATCTTCCGTTTGAATGTCCATTTGTAGCCCAATGGCTTACAACCTGGAGGAAGATCAACCAACTCCCAAATATGGTTTTATATGATGAAATCAATCTAACTGTTGATAGCCTCTTTCCACAAAGGTGCTTCCGGCGAAGACATTGATCTTTATAGCTTTGAGGTTCATTTTCTAACAAGTATGTCAGAAAATCGGGTCCAAATGACTTAGACGTTCTAGTTCTTTTGCTACGTCTAGGTTCAATTGCCTCCATATTTTCATGTTGATTTTACTCTTGGTCAGCCTGATCACTGTATTTGACAGTATCAATAGTTCTTTTGAGAGACTTTGTTCTTTGTCTTTCCTTACAAGGAAATGTCTCTTCAAAAAATGTCGCATTCCTTAACTTAATTATCATATTTGGATTGATGTCAGAAATTTCAGACTTAAGTACCAAGAATCGATACGCACTACTGTTGCGAGCCCAATGAATATACCATCAACAATTTTGTGTCATATTCTAACCTTCTTAGTTTTAAGAACCATTACTTTGGCAAGACACCTCCACACTTTTATATATTTGTAGGAAGGTACGTGACATTTCCACAATTCATACGGTGTCTTGTCTAATCTTCTTTGAGGTAGCTTGTTCAGAACGTAGTTGGTGGAAAGCAAGGCTTCCTCCACAAGTTCTGGGGTAAACCAGAGCTTGTCAACATGGCGTTAATCATTTCCTTCAACGTTCGATTTTTGCGCTCAGCAATTTCATTTTGTTGAGGCGAATAAGGAGCAGTAGTTTCGTGAATAATTCCATGATTGGAACAATATTCACTAAATGGTGACACATATTCACCACCTCTATCACTCCTGATTCTTTTGATTTTCTTGCCAAGTTGATTTTCAACTTCGTTCTTATAGTGTATAAAGCTCTCAATAGCTTCATTTTTGCTCCTCAGCAAATACACATAACATAATCTTGTGCTATCATTGATAAAAGTGGCAAAGTACTTTTTACAGCCACTTGTTAGCACAATATTCATATCACACACATCAGAGTGTACAAGTTCTAAGGGTTCAGAACTTCGCTTATGGAATGAAATGATGCTCTATGTATTTTTGCTTCAACACATGCCTCATATTTTATATTGGTTATCAATTACAAATTTAGGTATAAGGTCCATGTTAATTAATTTACGAATTGTATCATAATTAACATGTCCTAACCTCTCATGTCATACATTTTGTGACTCAATAATATAAACGGAAGATGTAGCTTTATTATTAGCATTGTGTCGATTGACAGTCATTACATTGAACTTGAAAAGGCCCTCATTGAGGTATTTTTTCCTACATAAATATCATTTTTAGACAGTACAAACTTGTCAGAAATAAATACAAGCTTAAAGCCATTTTTGCTAAGGAGAGAGCCCGAGATAAAGTTCTTCCAAATATCAGGAACATGAAGAACATTCTTCAATGTAAGCTTCTTTCTAGATGTCATATTCAGAACCATTGTACCTTGTCCAACCACTCTAGAGGTAAATGAGTTTCCCATTGTCAGATGATCGCCACCATCGACCTTCTGATACCAGGAAAACATCTTGCTATCAGCACATATATGACGAGTAGCCCTAGTGTCTACCCATAATTCTTTCGGATTCCTAACCAAGTTGGCTTCTGTTACAACTGCTGAGAGGTTCATTTCTGAGATCTCATCAATTAACTGCTCATCTTCAGTGACATGGGCCTCATTTTTTTCTTGCCTTTGTTCTGAGACTTCTTATTTCTGCAGTCATTTTCCATATGAACATTTTTTCCACAGTTGTAGCACTTCCCCTTGAACTTCTTGTTTGCTTGGGAAGAAACAACTCCACTATTCTTTCTCTTTTTGCTATCATTTCCATCCTCGATGATGTTGGCCTTAGACTCTATAGTCTTATAGTTAGCCTTCTCGGACTTCATGTTGTCCTCTTCGATCTTCAATCGAACTCCAAGGTCTTCAAGACTCATCTGCTTCTTTTTGTGTTTCAGATAGCTCCTGAAGTCATTCCATGATGGAGGCAACTTTTCAATGATAGTGGCAACTTGAAACGTCTCGTAAAGTTTCATTCATTCATTCAATATTTCATGAATGATCAATAGTTCACCCAACTAAGACATTACCGTTCTTGAATCTACCATTTTATAGTCCAGAAACTTACCCACGATAAATTTATTTTACCCGACATCATCGGTTTTGTACTTCTTCTCTAGAGATTCTCATAGAATCTTCGCACAAGGCATGCCTTGGTACACATTGTACAGGGTATTGTCAAGTCCTCCCAAGAGGTAGTTCTTGCACAAGAAGTCATCTGACGACCATGTCTCTTCTCGCAGTTGCTTGGCTGTTTCCGTTTCTTCCTCCACAGAAATCCGGAGGATCTTTGGGGTACTTAGCCAACTGTAGTATTGTCAGGTATAACAATATTTTGCTCTGTCAATGTTTAAAGTTTGCTCCACACCAAACTTTTCCGGTTTCTCCATGAGCGACCGGTACTGCAATATTTCCGTTAGCCATGTGTAACTGGAAAAACCAACAGCAATCAATAAGTCTACAAAAGATAAATTGCACAACGATCAAATGAATGATCTTATTTAAGTGATATACTACGAATCCTCTCGTTGTTATATTGGACAATAGTACCAAATAACACAAGTCTTTGAATTTACGACTAAGGTTTCTTATGATAAGTGTAGACAACAGAACTTGACGACGCTGTTTCTAGGATCGCGACCTAGTTGGGAAGTACGAAATAACATGGAGTCGCCACCCGGTGTGAACCGGGACAAAGATTTAAGGCCGCACTCACCCCTCGCAAGGGAAGACCTCAAACCGTTGGGTTCAGAATGGTCCCTTACTTATGTCACTTGTGATGATATGATTTGTGCAATAAACTAACCGAATCTATTCAACATTCATGCTCAAGGGTAATCTACGTCTAGTATGCATTCATCAAAATAACTCCACGCAATATAACACAACGAGCATATTGAACAATTAAACCAAAGTAAACAAATAACAAATTAAACATAAACATAAACTAAACAAAGCATCATGCATAAAGAATAAAGAAACGACATGCCTGAATAACATAATCATGCTTCGAGCATTAAATAATAAACTAAATTAAATCATGCTTAAAATAATAAATAAACAACCTATAAACTATAACATGCTCAAATACAAATTTTGGATGAGACGAGATATGTGTATCTTAAGCGGTACGTGGCGTTGTATCCCGAGTGCAGACCATACTACCGTCCATTCAGAATCGGCTATGGAATTTACGTCCGGGTTTCCATCCGATATACCACAAAAGGAACACATATCCCGCTCATCCAACAATCACATCATGCCTCAAACGACTCTCATGCAATTATATATCAAAATAAATAAAACAAAATAAAGAAAATAAGTAAAAAGGGTGCCCTCAGGTCTAACCTCTTTTGTTGTCTCAAGAAAGGGCGTTACACGTCCATTGGAATGGTGATTGATTCGATGTTTTTCCGGTTTGTCTACCCAACGTCTTTCCTCGCTGTTTCGGGGTTCGGGTTGTTATTTCCACTCCGTTTCACTGCTGTTTTAAGGGTATTTTCTGGTCACTGTTTTGGGTAGTTTCGGGGACTATTTTGGGTAGTTTCGGGGACTGTTTTAGGGGCTAAATAGTGCAGTTTTTTGGTGCGGTTTTAGGTCAGTTTCTGGGTGATTTCAGGGGTGTTTTCCAGGTCTAATATTGCGACAAACTGGACAGTGCAATGGGCTTTAAGGGCGTGCAGTTTGGTGTGTGCAATGGGCTCAAAAGACAGTGCAGTGCAAGGAAGATTAGGCAGCAGTTTGGGCAGTGGGCGTGAAGGGGGCTTTGTGCGTGCAGCGAGGGGACTCGGCGTGAGGTAGATTTTAGGGTAATTAACTGGCAGTCTAGGGAGGCAGTTTGACGTGATAAAGGGGGCGTAATATTGTGGGAATGGACTGATTTTGTGTGTTGTTGTTGTTGAGTGGGCTGGTCTACGTGTCTGGCTCGTGGGGCTGCAGGGTTTGTTTTGTTTTGAGGGAGGGTTTTGGTCAGTGGCTGAAGGTTTGTTAGGCGTGGAGTGCTTGAGGGGCAGGTGGCTTGAAGGGGCTGTTACGTGAGGCTTTTAGGTGGCGTTGATGTTTGATTGAAGCAGTGAGGCTGGTTAACGTGGAGCAGACAGATGCGTGGAATTGGTGTTTGGTCAGGCGTGAGTGCTGAAGGAGTTTGAGGGCTGATTGGAGTTTTTGGTCAGGCGTGAATGGGCTGGTGGCTGATTAGTGGTGTGAGTGTGTGGCTGGTAATGTGTGTTTTGGCTTGTGCGCAGGGAGGCAGTAACGGGTTAAGGCTAGGGGGCTGTCGTGAAGGGAGATTATGATCGATGTGGGAGGGTGAAGGCAGTAGCGTGAAGGGCTTTAGGTAGCGTGAAGGGTGTTACATGTCTTGGCCGAGAGCTGTGTGTTTGTTTTTGTGTGTAGCTTAGGTCTTTTTTTGTCGAGAGCGAGCCCTTTAGGGTTGCAATTTGTTGTGTTTTTTTTGTGAGAATGAGCCAGCCAGCCTTTGGAAAGATGGGTGAATGGTTCTTTTTATAGGCCAAGGGAGGGGATTTTACCTTGTTTGGGTAGGAGAATAATTTGTGTATTAATTGAGGATATCTTTTAATTAAAATGAGATAGGGAAAATCTTTTAATTAAGAGAAGTGATTTGATTTATTCTTTTTAGTTAAGGATATGATTTATTTAATTTAGGAAGGTAATTTAATTTAATTTAGGAATGTGTTTTATTTAAATTAGGAATTTAATTTAATTTAATTTCAAGTTCAATTTAATTGGTGAATGTGATTTAATTTAATTAAGTTTAATTTTAATTGGTTTTTTAATTTTTAATTTGTGAGATGTGTTTTAAATATTTTAATTATTTAATTTGTGAGATGTGTTTTAATGGGTTTGGTGTGTTTTAAAACAGAGGTCCAACAAGCGAACCCGAAGCGAAACAAGCGAGTTAAATCTGACAAAATGCTAATTTCCAACTTTACCCTTCCAATGTCCGTTTTCCGCGGCTTTCACAACTAAAAAGGTAGTGTCTCCATACGAGACTCATCATTGGGCTGATATGCAAAAATGCAATGCCTACAGTCGCCCCACTTTGATGGGACTTGTGCAGTGTGTGACAATGACAATCCTATCAAAGTACGTGCAATGCATTTTCACTTACCTGGCTCGCCAGCTGCCACCTGACTTGCCATGTTGATTCGAACTGAGTTGATCTGGTGGTGAGGTGCTTCGACCCCTGAGGTTCATCCCTGCAAGATGCTGCGATCTCTAGGAATCACTTCCGAACTAAACTGATATGATGGTGAGGCGCTTCGACCCCTGGGCTTTGTTCCCGAACCATCTGTGGGCTTTGTTCCCAAGTTGTGTAGAGAGTGGGCTTTGTTCCCTGGGCTTTGTTCCCGAACTGAATGTGATGGTGAGGTGCCTCGACCTCTGGGCTTTGTTCCCGAACCACCTGTGGGTTTTATTCCCGAACTGTGTAGAGAGTGGGATTTGTTCCCGAACTGAATGTGATGGCGAGGTGCCTCGACCTCTGGGCTTTGTTCCCGAACCATCTGTGTGGAGATGAGGCTTTATTCCTCCTGAGCTTTATTCCCGAACTGTGTAGATGAGGCTTTATTCTTCGAGCTTTATTCCCGAATTGTTGAGATGAGGTTTTATTCCTCCCGAGCTTTATTCCCGAACTGTGTAGATGAGGCTTTATTCCTCCCAAGCTTTATTCTCGAACTGTTGTAGTGATAGGGCCTTATTCCCTTGGGCTTTGTTCCCGAACTATATTGAGATGAGGCTTTATTCCTCTGGGCTTTGTTCCCGAACTGTGTTGTGATAGGGCTTTATTCCCCTGGGCTTTGTTCCCGAACTGTATTGAGATGAGGCTTTATTCCTCTGGGCTTTATTCCCGAACTGCTGACTGTGTAGAGATAGGGCTTTATTCCCTGATTGTTTGAACTGTGGGCTTTATTCCTGAACTGCATTGAGATGGGGCTATATTCCCCTGGGCTTTGTTCCCGAACTGTGTTGATATGAGGCTTTATTCCCCTGGGCTTTATTCCCGAACTGTTGAGAGATAGGGCTCTATTCCCCTAGGCTTTCTTCCTTCAATTATGTTGACCGTGGGCTTTGTTCCCGAATTGTTTTAGAGAGTGAGCTTTGTTCCCTGACTGTGTTAACTGTGGGCTTTGTCCCCGAACTGTACTGAATGTGGACTTTATTCCCGAACTGTATTGGATGTAGGCTTTATTCCATGAACTGCGCTGAATGCAGGCTTTCTTCCTGAACTGTACTGGATGTGGGCTTTATTCCCGAGTTTGCTGGACGTAGGCTTTCTTCCTGAACTGTACTGAATGTGGGCTTTATTCCCGAACTGTACTGAATGTGGGCTTTATTCCCGAACTGTATCAGATGTAGGCTTTATTCCCGAACTGTACTGAATGTGGGATTTATTCCATGAACTGAGCTGAATGCAGGCTTTCTTCATGAGCTGTACTGAATGTGGGCTTTATTCCCGAGTTTGCTGGACGTAGGCTTTCTTCTTGAACTGTACTGAATGTGGGCTTTATTCCCGAACTGTACTAAATGTGGGCTTTATTCCCGTACTGAGCTGAATGTAGGCTTTCTTCCTGAACTGAACTGGATGCAGGCTTTATTCCTGAACTGTATTGAATGTGGGCTTTATTCCCGAGCTGAACTGAATATAGGCTTTCTTCCTGAACTGTGTTGAATATGGGCTTTATTCCCGAACTGAACTGAATATAGGCTTTCTTCTTCTGAACTGAACTAAATGCAGGCTTTATTCCCGAATTGTACTGAATGTGGGCTTTATTCCCGAGTTTGGACTGAATGCAGGCTTTGTTCCTGAACTGTACCGAATGTGGGCTTTATTCCCAAGCTGTTTTGAAGGTGGACTTTATTCCACTGGGCCTTGTGCCCGAACTGATATGGGCCTCGCCCTCGATCTGATGTGATGTGGGCCTCACCTCCAGTATGCCATACCCGGCAGAAACTGATACTGAACTAATGTGGGCCTCGCCCCCAGAATGCCATACCCGGCAGAAACTGATGCTGAATTGATGTGGGCCTCGCCCCAGAGTGCCATACCCGGCAGAAAATGATGCTGAATTGATGTGGGCCTCGCCCCTAGAGTGCCATACCCGGCAGAAATCGATGCTGAACCAATGTGGGCATCGCCCTCAAAATGCCATACCCCCGGCAGAAATTGATGCTGAACCAATGTGGGCCTCGCCCCCAGAATGCCATACCCGGCAAGCCTGCAATTGATGCTGATGATAATGTGGGCATCGCCCCCAGAGTGCCATACCCGGTAAAACTGATGCTGATGTGGGCCTCGGCCCTGTGATTCATTCCAAATTCTGACGACATGGGCCTCGGCTCTGGTATTCATTCCAAATTCTGACGACGTGGGCCTCGGCCCTGGGATTCATTCCCAAAACTACTGACAATATGGGCCTCGACCCTGGGGTCCATTCCCGAAGCTGCTGGTAAGGTGGGCCTCAACCCTGGGATTCATTCCAAAACTTTAGCGATGTGGGATTCATTCCCCTGGGATTCATTCCCGAAACTCTGACGATGTGGGCCACGACCCTGGGATTCATTCCCCAAACTGCTGATAAGGTGGGCCTCGACCCTGAGTTGATACTGATGTGGGCCTCGCCCCAAACTGATACTGATGTGGGCCTCGCCCCAGACTGAAACTGATGTGGGCATTGCCCCAAAACTGATACTGATGTGGGCCTCAACCCGGGACTCATCCCCAAACGAATACTGATACGGGCCTCGACCCCAAACTGAAACTGATGTGGGCCTCGCCCCAAACTGATACTGATGTGATCCTCAACCCCGAGACTCATCCCCAAACGAATACTAATATGTGCCTCGACCCCAAACTGAAACTAATGTGGGCCTCGCCCCCATACAGACACTGATATGGGCCTCGCCCCCAGACTGATACTGACGTGGGCCTCGCCCTAAAACTGATTCTGATATGGGCCTCACCCTGGGACTCATCCCCAAAACTATTACTCATATGTTGCTGATTCTGGTTGGCTTGTCTTTGCCGCTTTCTCTTTTCTTTTTTGAAACCTGTGAAAAACAAAACAAACACAAAAAAGAATGCAAAATATGTTACGTGTATGCATGCATGCATGAATGATTTTCCTATCCCGCTGGGTTAGGTTTTCCGCCAGTTCTCCAGGTGATTGCTTGGCCTTCTCTCTAGTCTCATGACTCAATATCTTGTTACGTCTTTGATTCGCGATGTGGTAGACTGGTCGCCCCCAGTCTTTGATTTAGCTTTGTGCTTTCCGCTGCTTACACTAGGTCAAGGTGAACCATATGGTGGGGCCTTCCATATCATCATACTATATTACATGCTACGAAATAGTCCCAATAGTTATACATATCATTGTCCTCAAAGAATGCTCAATAATGAAACCAGAGAACCTTCAAAACATTCGATGCAACTCAAATCCAAGTATTTGAACAAATGATCTATGCCAGACTCAAAGTGTGTGTGTGTGCAAAGGTTCCTTTACGGATTCATCCCCAGGTAAGCCAACTCAATGATTTTGTCAAAAAACCGGGATCGATGGGTCAAACCAACCTAGATGTCTCAATTAAGCCTGCAGTTGCTTTTCTGTGCTCAATGTGGTATAATTTTCTTTCTTTTTTGTCTCTCTCTTTTTTCTTTTCATTTTGAACTTCTCTTTTTTTTTTTCTTTTTTTTTCTTTTTCTCTCTTTTTTCAACACACCTACCCTTTAAGGTAGCATTTCTCCTCATGGTGGTCCTAATACTCGCCCATGGGTAGCTTCACGCTTATCGGTTATAGGTGGTTCAATTCTTTTCTTTAGAGACTTTTCTTTCATTTTCAACCATACCACACATCATAACATAAGCAAATCAGATAGACATCTAAGCAAACGGTCATTCACTGACCTACAATTTCTTCAACTAGTCACCTTGCCAACTACTCAGGTTTTCACCGCTAAGAACCTATAGTGGAGTGTTTACGAGTCTGACATAGATCAATCACTCAAAGTATCAGATAAAAGCACGTCAAGGGTTTATCGTTTCTAAGGTTTCACCCCGAAGCAAATAATTTCATCATCGGACTTATGTCTAACTATCAAGGACTAAAACAAACATATTTTTTTTTCTTTTCTTTTTTTTCTTTTTCTTTATCTTTTTTTCTTTTTTCTTGAAAATAAAAGACATAAAGTAAAAATACGGTAAAGTAAATACTGAAAAGTAAATTACAATAAAATAAAATGCTAAGGTAAAAGGAATTATTTTTACTACTACTAATTTAGATATCTCCCATAAAATAATATATAAACTTGTGATAATATTACCAACCGACCAATCTGGCGGTATCCTGATTAAGTCAAATTAAGTCCAACCAGCCATTAAGGCGGTAATATTTGTCCATAAACCAGCCATAAAGGCGGAACCAAAATTAAATTACCAACCGACCAATCTGGCGGTATCCTTGATTAGTCAGGTTTAAACCATATTAAAATTAAATTACCAACCGACCAATATATCGATATCATTTTTAAGTCAAATTTTAAATAGTGAATATAATATTTTTAAGGGAGATTAATCTAAATAGCAATAGTAAAAGAATTACCTTTCACCCTAGCTGGGGAAGTTACCTCCTCATGGTGAATAGTAAAAACTGTAAAAATTAAGAAAGTAAATTATTATTATTACAGAACATAATTAAAATTAATTACAAAACAAAAAATTAAAAAAAAAAAACTAAAAACTAAAGAAACTAGAGAGAGAAACTTTTTCTTTACATCAAAGAGATGAGAGAGAGTGGTGCATCTAAAACTGAAATCTCGAGCTCAATTTATAGACCCGGGACTTTGGCGTCGCGACGCCAGCTTCTTTTAGCGTGGCTTGCTAAGGCTTTGACACATGGCAATTCGGATAAGAAGATAGAGCGACACGTGGCGAGGCGGCTAAGAGCTCAATTATTATGTTGATTTGGCGATGACGTGGCGCGACATGGCAAGGCGGCTGAGATCAATTGTCGGCACTATAGGATTGCGACATGTGTCACGCTGTGATTGGCTGATGATGACGTGGCATGTTGACTCGGTTGACCTGCTGACGTGGATGATGACGTGGCAAGACGCGTGGTAGAGTTGACTCGTTGACCGGATGATGTGGCGACACGTAGGATGACACGTGGCACACGTGGAAATAGTAATTGTCGGCACCGTAGGATGATGACACGTGGTACGGCGCACGTTAGCAGATCGGCTGTGATGGTGACACGTGGCACGACGCACGTTAGCAAAGTCAAAATTCTCAAATTCTGACCCGTTGACCCGGCGCACGTTAGCATCTCTGGTACACGTTAGGCGTCGCGACGCCAAGGGCTTTCGCGTCTCGACGCGCCAAAATTATGAAAATGCCATTTTTCCAATTTTCACTGTTTTGGTCCAAATCACCTCCAGAATGTCATGAAACTTTATTTATCTACAAAATAACACAAAACACATCAAAATATTCACAAAACTCAAGAAACTATACAAAATATTAAGTTAAATGAGTGGGAAATAGTGATAGATTTACCATTCATCAATGTATCCATTCTAAACGAGACACATATTGTTCAAATCCCCAAGACTGTGAGGCCCAGAACGATGAAAGACTTTAGGCCAATTAGCCTATGTAATGTGGTGTATAGGACTGTGGCTAAAGTTATTGCAAATAGACTAAAAACAATACTTGATGATATTATTTACCCTAGCCAGAGTGCTTTCATACCAAGTAGACTTATATCGGACAATTTTATTATAGGGTATGAGAATTTACATAAGGTGAGGAACATGAAAGTGGTGGGTGATGGTATCATGGCTCTCAAGATGGATATGAGTAAAGCATATGATAGGGTGGAATGGAAGTTCTGATCGGTGCTTACACACGCGTATAACGCAAACGCACGTATCGTTCAAGTAGTATAAAAATATCGATCCCACGAGGACTTAATATCTAATCTATTAATTTTATGAGGTCAAATGATTACTAGTATCTAACAGGTTGTTTGATTGATTTGAAATGGTGACGATTCTAAATTTAAAAACAAGTAAATAAAATTGTTCGAAAGTAGGTTTTAAGAAAATTCAATATTAAAAACTATCTAGGGTTGTGATTTCTTCCAATATCATTTTAAAGATGAAGTGGTTATCTTAAAGTTGGTAATATATTGATTTATTAACCTGAACACTAAATTATGTGTAAGCCTCTGTCGATGGTCAGACACAAATACCCAGTTTAACCCAATTGAACCATATGTTTATGTCAACCAAATTATCTGGATTCCTTAAGTTTAAGTTCCAATTATGGCTACCCCCGCCCGACAGGTATATATTTATCCTGTAAGGAAATCTATTAAAGGGTTATCTATCCTCAAGGAAGATCGTGGACTATTGAGTCTAAGGTCTTAAACTTAAAATCCATATGTCTAGTTCATTTTAAGTTTCCCAGTTCAATTTTATTAATGGCCAGTTAATGAAAAAGCATTAAGATTAAGACTCAATAAACAAATCTTTATATTACCCAAGCTATAATCTAACCCCTTATAAACCGGTGATATTGGATTTCATCACAACCCCAGATAACTGGCTTAGTTACGACACATATTTACGGGTAGTAAAAAAAACTTAAATAAAATAAAAGACATAAAGTAAAATACTGAAAAGTAAATGCTGAAAGTAAATGCTGAAATTAAATACTGAAAATTAAATGCTGAAAGTAAATTACTGAAAAGTAAATTGCTGAAAGTAAATTGCTGAAAGTAAATTGTTGAAAAGTAAATTGCTGAAAGTAAATTACTGAAAAGTAAAAACTGAAATAAAGAAAGAAAAGTACTGTGCGTAAAAGTAAATTGCGGAAAGTAAAAACTGAAAAGTAAAGAAAAGAAAGTGCGAAAGCAGATATTAATTACTGAAACCTGTAAATAAACAAACAATATACAATCTTCTTAGTATTCTTAAGGAATTCATTAGAAGAAAGTATGAATTTTACAAATGAAATGGCTTGGTATTTATAGGCAAAATTTTGCCTCCATCAAATCATCCACCAAATCAATTATTAATTGCTCCACCAATTGCTCCACTAATTGCTCCACCAAATCCATTATTAATTGCTCCACTAATTTCTTATCATGTTTGGTGGTGATTTGATAATTTTTATTATTTATTTGTTAATTTATTTTTTTTTGCTTTGAAAATGATTGAAAGTGACTTTAATAATTACACACAACACACTTCTGGATTTCATCAATTTCGGGCATGCAATATTCAGAATTCGAAATTATTTTGTCTTTCAAAGCTGTAGATGTTTGAGTCTTCTTTAATCTGGAACTTGAATCAGCTCAATCCGATATCGGGTAAAAAGTTATGCCCAAAATACGACAGATGCACAAAACTGGAATTTCCAAAACTGCACTTCGTCAAAAACGCCCTTTCAAGTTTCCAATCTCCAAAATTAAAAATATCAAGTCCATAATTGCCCTTATTTGACCCATATTTCATCCTAAATGATTTCATTGAGACCCGATATTATTTTATCTGCAAATAAAATAAAACACATCAAAAGTTCATCAAACCTATAAACTAAACAAAATATTAAGTTAAAGGGGCGGTAATATTGATATATTTTCCGCTCATCAGTTTCTCAGCAAAACTATGGAAAAATGGGATTCTCGGATAAATGGATCGAGTTAGTGATGAGGTGTATTAGTTCCCCTTCTTTTTCTGTAATAATAAATGGTCAAGCCAGAGGAATTGTGAAGCCCTCAGGAGGATTAAGCTAAGGATGCCCGTTATCGCCATATCTGTTCATCATGTGTGGAGAAGTACTCTCCGCGTTGCTAAATGAAGTAGAAAGGGCCAAATATTTTAAGGGTATTCGGTTTGGAAGGGACATTACCATCTCTCACTTGTTTTTTGCATATGATAGCTTGATATTTCTAAGAGCCAAGACAGAAGAGTCAATCACAGTTAAGAGGATTTTTGACCGTTATGCATACGCATCTGGCCAGATTTTTAACTTTGAGAAATCATCAATCGTCTTCAGTGCCAACACTAGACAACAAGAGTCAGAAAGGATCAGGGTTTAGGTTCTAAGGGATTTAGGAGTCCTTGTCTCTTCAGCTCTTCAAACACATTTGACAAAGGTCTACAAAAATCATAGAATCGCCTGTTTCTGATAGCGGCGACCTCAGAAGGAGCGGGCTTGGTCCCTGAAGGCCCCTCAATGGTCTTTCTATTCTGGCCGTAAAACTTTTGTTCTTGGCTGTACGGGGTACGGTCAAACTGGCCATAGTGTTGGTCAAAGTTTGTAGTTGCTCGGTAATTTTGGTCATGTTGGTCTCTAATTGATCCATGCGGGAACCTTCACTGCCTGACACATCCATGTGTGCTAACCTCTTCTTGAAAAGTCTTACTTCTTATCTAACCCAACATATATCTATGATGGCTTTTAAGAAAATTAATTAGCATGATGCGTGTGTGCATGAGATGCATGTGGTTATCAAAACAACATATATCCTTCTGACCTTATTCCTCCCACACCCGTGGTAAGTCTATTTCTGCCCTAGGTATGGCTTATTTTATGCACCAATGTGGGGTACACAAAATCATTCTCTCCTACGCTACAGAGGTGAACCTTGGCTACCTCAGTCCATTTCCATCGGTAAAAGACAAAGACCGCCCATTTACAATATTGACTAAGCCTGTTATGGGGATCGTTCCATTGTCTAGAAATGACGAATTGGGCCCTCGGTAATCACGGTTGTGAGGATGGACTGAGTGGTATCCAAAAGTATACAAATATGACATAACAAGGCGTATCATTCCTGGATGAAAGCCAGTGCGGATGTCAGACTTATGTGTCCGGCATATTCGGATCATGTTTGGACTTTCTAAGCCCATCAAGGTTTTCATACAAGTTGGCCCGTTATCATTTTAAAGCGTTCAATCAGATTATCACGAGGTGCAAACTTGTCACAGTTGAAAAGGCCCAACAGGTTTACACTTTCGCGATAATGTGGCTAAATAACTTCAAATGATAGGGGTCCCAAACACAAGGTGGCCCATCATCATTTTGAAAAATTTTGGCCCAATCGTCGTAAAATACAAACTCCTCCCAGTTTAAGTGGCCCAATAAGTTTGTATCCTATGACGAGAGGCCCAAATGGATCCAAATGATAATGGTCCCAAACACAAGCATAATGGTAGCTTCTAGAGGACATATAACTATGGTTCATATGTGGGCTTATAAGGGTTGTTCACAACTAGGTCTCCCCACTCAAGGGTTCGAGCGACCAAGTGAGCGCGCCTTTTTTATACTATAAGGTACGTTCCAACGAGTAATGACACCACATAACGATCCGCCATTAGTGAAAGTGACTTCACGATACATGACACCATTGAGGTAAGAAGGGTATGCAAAATATATGAGACTTGAGTTGTAACATCCTCGATCTGGAAGATGCTACCGGTAGGGGATAAACCGTTCTATCCCCATAAGCCTCTGACTTCCCGACTGTATTCTGAACCATCTAAATACAAGGTCATACACATGGACCATAGCTCAACACAACAATATAAAAATGCTTTTAATTCTTAAAACTGTATGCTCATTATGCTACTCTTTAGAACATTAAAAATCTCTTATAACGACTTATAAAACACTAGTGTATACATGCGACTTTACTTTGACTCTGACTGGACTTTTATGCTCTCTGACTCTGTACTGGTGGACTTCATCCCTAGTGAATGCATCAGTATCCGTCCTCCTAGGCTCGTCCTCCGAGAAACCTGTAAAATATAAAAAATGGGGTGGGGGTTTGATCATTATTCGATCTAAGTGAGTGGACGAAATCTGAAAGCTGATGTAAAATGTTTGGTTTCAAAACTATAGTGTCAAACACATTTTTATTTGAAAACTCTTTTCTAAAAACTTAGTCTGAAAATCTCTTTATAAAACTTGTCTTTCTGAAAATAACTTTGAAATCTCTGGTTTCTGGAAACTGTTTCTAAAATCTAGTTTATGAAAACTGTTTTCAAAAATTTGAAATCTGTAGGCCAGCAGTACAAATCCATGAGTTTGGGGCGTTACGTATCGTCCGCCGTCCCCCTAAGCATGCCACTACTGTCTCTAATACTGGTAGTGCACTACGCCCAGGAAAACGACTCAACTAGACGTGTCCGGGAATAACTCAATCGGGTCTCTGAAACTGATGGTCTACACCCAGGAAAATGACTCAACTGGGCGTCTCTGAAACTAGTACTGCTCTACGCTTAGGAAAATGACTCAACTGGGCATCTCTGTAACTGGTGGTGCTCTATTCCCAGGAAAACGACTCAACTGGGCATAGCCACAAACTAGAAATGGGGGTGCAGATCTATGCTACCACCCAAGCTCTGAACTGGAGTCCAGGTACACTACGATCCTATGCCGTCATCTTGGCTCTACATGTGCACATGTCCTCTGTATCCGTCAATTCCAAATGTATTCAAGTTTCATACTGGGGTGAGTTTTTCCCTCATGACCCGAAAAAAAATGAAAATCATACTTTAAATATTAAAATTGTAAACAATGTTTTCTGAAAATCACATATTTCCTCAAACAAATCTGTATATGAACAATGATTGAAAAAGAAATCTTCTAACGCCCTATAGCGTATAATATAAGTCTGAAACAAAAATAAAAATCAAAATATAAATTAGTTTAAAAGAAGAGTGTCCACTCACTGATTTGAAGTCCAGCTAGGTTTCTTTTACGTCGTTGGGGGCGAGCGTGGCTCCTGTCGAGAATCTATAAAGAATATACGGAGTTAGAATTAACAGTTATAAAATACGGTCCATAATTGCATAAATTTCCTTAATCTAATTGGACTATCCCATTAGAACCTCTTTATCCCTCTAATGAATTATAAAACGACACCCTAGCCTTTGGTTACGCGTCGCATTACTTAAAAAAATTCTGATTTTTCTTTGACCATCGCGTCGCGCCAATGCAGTGTTCTGTCGGCGTCGCGACGCAAGCTGCGCGTCACGACGCGTCGGCGTTTCCAGGGGCAGATTCTGCCTTGCCTACACTTGTTCCCAAATTCCATTTCATTCCCACCAACAACTTCAAATCATGAATGACCATCACATAACACTCCAAATCATCTCATCTTCACCCAAAATTCATCATTCAAATACTCCATATAATTAACCCAAAACTTAACAATTTATAATCCATATGGTTATTTACACAATAATCAATCTCAAGCTCATCTTCTCCTCAATTGTAACCCCAAACATGCTATTTTCATTACCATATCACTAATATCACCAAAATCAAAACTCAAGATTTGGGTCAAGTTCTCTAACCTCTATTTCTCTTGATTTTCTTCATCCTCCATGGTTGCTTCCATCTTCCCTCTTATTTTCTTTCTTTCTTTCTTCTTCTCATTCTTCCTTCCTTCATTCTCCTTCTTCTCTCGGCTTCTTCTTCCCTCTCTTGTTTCTCGATTTCTTCCTCCTTCTTTCCATTTTATTTTCTTGATTAATTTTTGAATTAGTTAATAGTGATCCCTTTATATAGTGGGGTCAATAGATATTTTGGAAATTGAAGAAAAGTGTAGAAATTTATGGAAAGTTTGAGAATCTTCCAATTAGACCCGAAATTACTATTCATTCTAAATTTTGACTCACGTAGTTGACCAGTTTCTGATCCGAATTTGGGAAAATATTCAACGCAGAAGTTGTAGTTCTCTGTCTCGGTCTCAGATTTCCGACAATATAAAATTCATAAAAATCAGAGTTTTTATGAAAAAGTTACGCCCTAAATACCACGGGCTATCCAAAAGGAATGTTGTACAGTCTCGTCCTGGGACTTCGAAGAATTTACCGACTGTCCCCAAATTCATATGCCATGTTAGTGAGTCTCAAAATAATTTATCTCATGTGCTTCGTCCCGTATATAATAGTACCACTGCCGGTCGTTACAAATTCTCCCCCCTTATATAATATGATTCATCCTCGAATCCTTTTTAAACTTGAGATTTCACCACAGACCACCGGGTACACGGTCTCTCTCTAGATCATCAGTCTAACTGGGTTTATACTCGAAACCATCTTGTTTTCTCTTACTAGAACTCTTATTCTCTAAAAACTAACTCATGCTCGCTTGAGTCTTTCCTTTGACTTGGTTTTCTGCTTCTTATATTCTACTTCATTCTTTAATCGAGGAGGGGACTCTTCATCCTATTCTTATAACTTCTGCTGAATATTTTACACTACGAGCATGCGGCTGAAATCCTTACTAAGTAGCCTCATTCCTAAATCTTTCATTATACTCTGTTTATCCTAGCCCACTACAGCATGAGCCAACAGTTCTAAATTACACTAGATTTGTAAATTACGTCCATTCCTTCTATTCTTTTATTTTCACTGCTACTGCAAGTCTGGTTCTGATACTCTTCACTGACTTGTTCTCCAAAGTCTAGTGCTATCAAGGGTCATTACTCAAACATACGTACACATATCATACCTTAAAGATTCACTCCATATGCTAGTTGCAACTCTGCAGCAACTATTCTCTTTGATTCCGTACTATTCTGCACATCTACCAAACCACCCATACTCGTGGCTCAGGCCGTCCCAAACCCGTATTTGTTTGGTCAGCTAAGTCTGGGGCTGGGTACTTAATGTACTTACGGGATCTACCCCGTAAGGGATCTTTAGTTGCATTTCAATTCAACAAAACCTTGTAGTTACCCTTCGTCTTTATTTACTAGGTACTCTTCTACTACTGATGCTGCTCCTCCCTATCTTTGCTTCTAATTTGTTTCCTTTGCACTTTTTCTTTGCCTTCTGTTTGTCTATACTACTAAGAACTTTCATGGTCTATGTTTTATCATTACTGTGTCTACTAATGGTTCATTTGTTTTTTAGTTATTACTTAACTACTACTTTCTTCTTGTACCATACCATCTGATAAACTTCTTTTCCAACTCTTTGATCCAACACTGTTTCTTACTTTTATTCTATTCTTGAACTATGTTTGAAGGCATTTGTCCAGTTTTCTTCCATTATACTTTCACTCATTCCTAGAAATGTCTTGAGGCAACCATCAAGATCCATCTCTACTGCTGTTGTCTACGAGGGCTGGGAGGGTGAAACCTTGTTCTGAGGTCTTTCTGGTTATGATGATCTAAATGCACAAATGACTTATTTATAAGTTTAGAATCTTCGTGTATATAAGTCTGATAACTTTTCTCACATTAGGATATGACTACTAAAACTGTCAAGTTGTCTCTTCCAACTTTACTTCTGATTACCTTCGACTATTGCACTTACTGATCCTTCTGCGAAGTCCTTCTGAGGTCGTGTTTCCTAAGAATTTCTTCATGCTATCTCTGTACTTTTTCTTATCCTATCTCTGTGGTTTATCCTTCTAAAGCTATTACCTCATTGGTCTCTTCTGCCTTTAAGTCTTTACTTCTTCTTAAAGGCCTAATATATCCCCTCATGTTATTCTTCCTTATAGTTCCCATATATTGTTCGCCTCCTTTTGACTTTAGACTATCATATCACGTGTTTCTTATCTACGCTCTGCTTAACTTATCAACTTGACTATCTAGTCATCTCATGATTGACCTGATCTGTTGAGGGGTGAACATAAATGTATTCCATATGGATCATGTGGTCTGTATTATATTTGACACTTAGGCTCTGTGACGATCTAGTTATGTGTTTGCTATCTTTCTAAAATTGAGGTTTCTGGAAGGGGGATCGTTATTGGTTCTGCGGGGACCTGCTCGACTACTCCATGTCTTAAGGTTTCATATACTCGATTGATTACTCTGGGGTCTTCACTTATCTTGCCGTCTCCAAACTTCATTTCTTATGTTACTATACATACTGAACTATCTCTTATCACCTCTTGTTTCCTTATTACTGTCTCCATCTCTCATTCATGGGCCATATGCCATGCTACTGAGGTTAATGGTGGTTCGCTCTTCTAGCTGCTTCCTAAATCTTTATTCTCTGTCATTGCTATAAGTTTTCAATTATAGCACTCTAGTTTACGTTTCATACTGCTGCTTTTGTCACTTCTAAATCTCTTCAACCTCACGGGTCTATTCATGTATACTCCCATGGATTTCTACTGACTTGGGCTGACCTATAGGTTTTACTGAGTTTGATCTATTCCCATGGACTTCTATTGTTACTACAAACCTTGTGCTGTCTCGTTATATTTTATGGGCTCTACCGGGCTCTTTTTCTAATAACCTCGTAACTTCCTTAATCTTTTCCCGGTGATTTACCTTCAAAGTTCTTGAGTGAACTCTTGTCAGATCTCTTATGGTCCTCTATGCCTATGCTGTTAGGGACTAAGGTAAACATCTTATGTCTCGACGGGCTTCAGTATCCTTGTTCTGGTGCTCTGTGTTCTGGTAGGGTATATTCCTCATGTAAGGTAGGTATGAGGTAGGCTCTATCAAGGTAACTTCATTATCTGGTGTCACTGAAAGTTTGAAGGCTGGATAGTTTGAGGCCTTGTCTCTATCAGATTGATTGGGGTAAGGTAACTAACCGTTCTTATTTCTTGCTTGCGGATATAGGTCTGGGTTTGGGGATCTGAAATTCTCTAAATCCTTTTTGGCATCTCGGCTCATTGGGGCCCTCAAGACTAATCTGGGTTTCTTACTTCTTCTGTTATTTCTGTGGCTATTCATCGTTACTCGGGGAACTCACTATCTATAAGAAGATCTTGAAGGCTATTGGATTCATTCGGAAGAATTTCCTGAAGAGGAAAGGAATCTTACTTCTACTAGACTAGGCAACCTTAATACTTGCTGGGGGCTTTCTCTATTCTCTTGGATACTATATGATCCTCTACTTTCTTACTGATCTGATCATGTATCTCTATCTTTTCTTACTTCTGACTACTTAATCATCTTTACACTTCCTTACTTACTTCTCTTCTAGCTTTCCCTTTTTCTTTTACTTTCTTGGATAACTTTCTTTGGAACTTACTATCTGGTTCCCTAGCTTGTACTAAACTTCAGGGAGTAATCTATGATGATTACAGAATGATTCCTATCTAGGTAAGGAAAAAGGATTCATAAGACTTGAAATTACTTGCTAACCTGTTTAAGGATCTTGAGGACATACTCGAGGAAGATACTGGAGAGGTAATGCCCCGCATACTAGTATCCCGGACATACTAAATATACAAGACCCCAACACTCTACCCACTGCAGTCACTGACTCCCTACACCATGCTCTGATACCATCTTTGTAACATCCATGATCTGAAAGATGCTACCGGCAGGGGATAGACTGTTCTAGCCCCTTAGTGAATGCATCAGTATCCGTCCTCCTAGGCTCGTCCTCCGAGAAACCTGCAAAATATAAAAATTGGGGTGGGGGTTTGATCATTATTCGATCTAAGTGAGTGGATGAAATCTGAAAGCTGATGTAAAACGTTTGGTTTCAAAACTATAGTGTTAAACGCATTTTATTGAAAACTCTTTTCTTTCTGAAAACAACTTTGAAATCTCTAGTTTCTGGAAACTGTTTCTAAAATCTAGTTTCTGAAAATTGTTTTCTAAAAATCTGAAATCTGTAGGCCAGCAGTGCAAATCCATAACTTTGGGGCATTACGTACCGCCGTCCCCCAAAGCATGCCACTACTGTCTCTAATACTGGTAGTGCACTACGCCCAGGAAAACGACTCAACTGGACGTGTCCGGGAATAACTTAACCAGATCTCTAAAACTGGTGGTATACGCCCAGGAAAATAACTCAACTAGGCGTCTCTGAAACTAGTACTGCTCTACGTCCAGGAAAACGACTCAATTGGGCGTCTCTGTAACTGGTGGTGCTCTATGCCCAGGAAAACGACTCAACTGGGCATAGCCACAAACTAGAACTGGGGGTGCGGATCTATGCTACCACCCAAGCTCTGAACTGGAGTCCAGGTACACGATCCTATGCCGTTATCCTGGCTCTACATGTGCACATGTCCTCTGTATCCGTCAATTCCAACTGTTTCTCAAGTTTCATAATGTGGTGAGTTTTGCCCTCATGTCTCGAAAAAAAATGAAAATCATACTTTAAATCTTAAAATTGTAAACAATGTTTTCTGAAAATCACATACTTCCTCAAACATATATGTATATGAACAATGACTAAAAAAGAAATCTTCTAACGCCCTATAGTGTATAATATAAGTCTGAAACAAAAATAAAAATAAAAATAAAAAATTAGTTTAAAAGAAGAGTGTCCACTCACTGATTTGAAGTCCAGCTAGGTTTCTTTTACGTCGCTAGGGGCGAGCACGGCTTCTGTCGAGAATCTATAAAGAATATACGAGTTAGAATTAACAGTTATAAAATACGGTCCATAATTGCATAAATTTCCTTAATCTAATTGGACTATCCCATTAGAACCTCTTTATCCCTCCAATGAATTATAAAACGACACACTGGCCTTTGGTTACGTGTCGCGTTACTTAAAAAAAATTCTGATTTTTCTTTGACCATCGCGTCGCGACGCGCCAATGCAGTGCTCTGCCGGCGTCGCGACGCAAGCTGCGCGTCTCAACGCGTCAGCGTTTCCAGGGGCATATTCTGCCTCGCCTACACTTGTTCCCAAATTCCATTTCATTTCCACAACACAACTTCAAATCATGAATGACCATCACATAACACTCCAAATAATCTCATCTTCACCCAAAATTCATCATTCAAATACTCCATAGAATTAACCCAAAACTTAATAATTTCTAATCCATATGGTTATTTACACAATAATCAATCTCAAGCTCATATTCTCATCAATTGGAACCCCAAACATGCTATTTTCATTACCATATCACTAATATCACCAAAATCAAAAACTCAAGATTTGGGTCAAGTTCTCTTACCTCCATTTCTCATGATTTTCTTCATCCTCCATGGTTGCTTCCATCTCCCTCTTCTTTTCTTTATTCTCCTTCTTCTTTTCTTTCTTCTCCTTCTTCCTTCATTCCTTCTCTCCTTCTTCTCTCTCTCTTCTCGCTTCTTCTTCCCTCTCTTGTTTCTCGGTTTCTTCCTCCTCATTTCCATTTTATTTTCTTGATTAATTTTTGAATTAATGAATAGTGATCCTTTTATATAGTGGGGTCAATAGATATTTTGGAAATTGAAGAAAATTGTAGAAATTTGTGGAAAGTTTGAGAATCTTCCAATTAGACCCGAAATCACTATTCATTCTAAATTTTGACTCGCGTTTTTGACAAGATTCTGATCTGAATTTGGGAAATTTTCAACAATGAAGTTGTAGTTCTCGGTCTCACCTTTCCGAAGATATAAAATTCTTAAAAATCGGAGTTCGTATGAAAACGTTACGCCCTAAATACCACGGGCTATCCAAAAGGAATGATGTACAGTATCGTCCTGGGACTTCGAAGAATTTACCGACTGTCCCCAAAGTCATACCATGTGTATATTTGAGTCTCAAAATAATTTATCTCACGTGCCTTCATCCCGTACGTAACAGTACCACTGCCGGTAGTTACATGGGTAACCAAAGCCAAAGCCACGGACAATACATGGCATTATTTCAGGGCCGATTTTCTATCCCCAGTGGATTTGCCATCTGTAGGAGCGAAGCGGGGTTTACCGCTATGCCTATGATGCTCATCGACCACAACACTATTGGGCTCGCAGCCTGTAGAGTGTATGAAGTAGCCCGCATGAGACTAAACCGGAGAATAAACGAGTCACACCCAGTGTGAACTGGGAAAAGATTTAAGGCCGCACTCACCCCTTGCAAGGGAAGACCTCAAACCGTTGGGTTCAGAATGGTCCCTTACTTATGCCAGTATAATGGACGGGTTCACACAATGGTATAACCAAGTCTTATGCAGTTCATGCAAGATAATTCAAATAAACACACAAATTTACACACCCATAAACATGAATATAAATAAAAGCAAATTAAATTAAGAAATACACTGTACGATAACAAAAACCATAATAATCAAAAGTAAATAAAGCGTCAATAAATAAATTGTAAATAAAAGGGGGGTTAATAACGCGTATGTGAGTATTTCCCAAGTGGTACGTGGAGTTGTATTCCAAGTACAAACCGCACTACCGTCCATTCCGATTCGACTACGGAATTTATGTATGGGTTTCCATCCGATATACCACAAGGGATAATAACACACATGAACATTAATGCAATGTAAATAACAAAATAATAAAATAAAGCATATGCGGATAATGAACAAATAAAATAAAGGCGAGAAAAACATAAATACCAAACTAAATGCGAAATAGTAAAATAACGATGAATAAATAAATAACAAACTAAATACGAAATAATAAAATAACAATAAAAGTAAATAGACAAAAAGCTAAATAGCAAAATAAATACGGAAAAAGAAAATAACGACGGAAGTAAATAAATAAATAAATAAAGATGAATAACACTAAATAAATAGCAAAATAAATAACAAAATACTGAAGAAAGAAAAGATGTGACCTGAAGTTTGCCTGTCTTTAATGTAGGACTTCGCATACCCGACTGGACGTATTTAACGTCCAGCCAGACATGTCGTGTCCGGAGCTATAAAAATAAGTAGGTAAAGGGTGCCCTCGGATTTTGCCTTTTAAGTTGCTTTTCGGAAGTGCGTTAGGTCGTCGCCGGAAAGATTAAAGCTTGCTGTTTTTCTGGTTTGCTGGTTCACTGTTTCTCTCGCTGTTTTGCTATTTTGCTATTTTTGGACTGCTATTTTTGCTGTTTTTTGGGCTGTTTTCTGTGGTTTTTTGGACTATTTTTTCGGTGGTAAGGGCTGCTGTTTTGAGACTATTTTTCACGCTATTTTTGGTTCTAGTTTCACGGTGATAAGGGCTATTTTCTGGGCTGGTCTTGGGTGTTTGCTGGTCACGAGTTTGGGTATTTTGGTCACGGTTTTGGGCGTTTGCTGGTCACGGTTTTGAGTATTTTTGTTGTTGTCAGTTTGGGGTGCTTTGTTTGTTATTATTTTGGTCGGTGGGGCTTATTGTTTTCTGTTCGGTTGGTTGCTGGTTTGTGTCTAGGGTTCACGTTTTTTGGTGTACTGGTTTACTTTGATTGAAGGGTTTTGGTTTGGTGTTTTGGTCGGTGATTGAAGGGGTGTTTGTTACTGGTTTTGGTTTCTTTGGTTCGGTGGGGCTACTGATTTTGTTTGTTTCTTTGTTCGGTGGGGCTTGTTGCTTTCTATTCGGTTA
>SKCR01011904.1:0-33280 GCA_019454045.1 Zanthoxylum bungeanum | reverse complement strand
AGAGAGAAAAGAAAAAAAAAAAAAAAAGGGAAAAGAAAAAAAAAGAGAAAAGAGAGAAAAGAAAAAAAAAGAAAAAAAGTGAAAAAGAAGAAAAAAAAAAGAGAAAAGAAAAGAGAGGAAAACAAATTATTTGTTTTAGTCCTTGATAGTTAAACATAAGTCCGATGATGAAACTGATTGCTTTAGGGTGAAACCTTAGAAACGATAAACTCTTGATGTGCTTTTATCTGATACTTTGAATGATTAATCTCTGTTAGACTCGTAAGCACTTGATTATGGTTCTTAGCAGTGAAAACCTGAGTAGTTAGCAAAGTGACTAGTTGAAGAAATTGTAGGTCGGTGAATGACCGTTCGCCTAAATGTCTATCCTGATTTGCTTATGTTATGATGTGTGGTATGGTTGAAAATAAAAGAAAAGTCTCTAAAGAAAAGAATTGAACCACCTATAACCGATAAGCGTGAAGCTACCCATGGGCGAGTATTAGGACCACCATGAGGAGAAATGCTACCTTAAAGGGTAGGTGTGTTGAAAAAAAGAAAAAAAAAAAAAAGAAAAAAAGAAAAAATTGAAGTTCAAAATGAAAAGAAAAAAAAAGACAAAAGAGAAATAAAACCATATCACATTGGGCATGAAAAAGCAATTGCAGAGCCTAACTGAGACATCTAGGTTGGTTTGACCCATCGATCCCAATTTTTGAAACGAAATCATCGAGTTAGCTTACCTGAGGATTAAGCTGTGAAAGAACCTTTGCACACACACACTTTGAGTCTGGCATAGATCATTTGTTCAAAGACTTGGATTTGAGTTGCATCGAATGTTTTGAAGGTTCTCTGGTTTCATTACTAGGCATTCTTTGAGGACAATGATATGTATAACTATTGGGACTATTTCGTAGCATAGTATGATGATATGGAAGGCCCTACCATGTGGTTCATCTTGACCAAGTACAAACAGCGGAGAGCAGAAAGGTAAACCAAGACTGGGGGCGACCAGTCTCCCACATCGCGAATCAGGGACATAACAAGATATTGAGTCATGAGACCAGAGAGAAGATTGGGCAATCACCTGGAGAACTGGCGGAAGACCTAACCCAATGGAATAGGAAATTCATTCATGCATGCATGCATACACGTAACATATTTTGCATTCTTTTTGTGTTTGTTTCGTTTTGTATTCACAGGTTTAAAAGAAGAAAAAGAAAAGCGGCAAAGACAAGCCAATCAGAAGCATCGACAGTACAGTCCGTTTCAGAAATGAATCAGTTTTAGGGATGAGTCCAAGGGTTGAGGCCCATATCAGTCAGTTTCGGGGATGAGTCCCAGGGTTGAGGCCCATATCACTTTCAGTCTTGGGGATGAGTCCCAGGGGCGAGGCCCATATCAGTATCAGTTTGGGGCGAGGCCCACATCACTCTGGGGGTGAGGCCCACATCGTTATCAGAATCAGTCTTGTCGAGTATGACACTCTGGGGACAAAGCCCACACCTTTATCAGAATCAGTCTTGCCGGGTATAACACTCTGGGGGCGAGGCCCATATTAGTTCAGAATATATCTGGCCGAGTATGTCACTCTGAGGGCGAGGCCCACTTAGTTCAGTATTAGTTTTTCCGGGTATGGCACTCCGAGTATGGAGACACTTCAGTATTAGTATCAGTTTGGGGCCGAGGCCCAAATCAGTATCAGTATCAACTTGGGGCGAAACCCATATCAGTTTGAGGCGACTCCCATATCAGTATCGGTTCAGGGGCGAGGCCCACATCAGTATCAGCTTGGGGGTGAGTCCTACATCAGTATCAGTTCTGCCGGGTATGAAACTCCGGGTATGAAGATATTACAGCGACGCCTTGGGTATGAGGTTTAGCACGCCAGGTACGGCACTTTGGGTATAGAGATACCAGATCAGTTCTACCAGGTACGGCACTTTGGGTATGGAGATATCAGATCGGTTCTGTTAGGTATGGTAATCCGAGAATGGATCAGAGTTCGAGAATGAACAAGCCGAGAATGGTAATCCGAGAATGGATCAAAGTTCGAGAATGAACAAGCCGAGAGTGGTAATCCGAGAATGGATCAGAGTTCGAGAATGCACAAGCCGAGAATGGCACTCCGAGAATGGATCACAGTTTGAGAATGGACAAGCCGAGAATGACACTCCAAGAATGGAGCACAGTTCGAGAATGAACAAGCCGAGAATGACACTCCAAGAATGGAGCACAGTTCGAGAATGAACAAGCCGAGAATGACACTCCAAGAATGGAGCACGGTTCGGGAATGAACAAGCCGGGAATGGCACTCCAAGAATGGAGCACGGTTCGGGAATGAACAAGCCGGGAATGGCACTCCAAGAATGAAGCATGGTTCAGGAATGAACCACCTCACACCAACACCAGTTTTGGGGATGAGTCCCAAGGGGCGAGGCCCACATCAGTATCAGTTTGGGGTGAGGCCCACGTCAGTATCAGTCTGGGGCGTGGCCCACATTAGTATTAGCTTATGGGCGAGGCCCACTTTTGTCAACGGTATTGGGTCGAGGTGCCCCCGTTGTCGGTTTCAGTTCCGGGATGCATCCCAGGGTCGAGGGCCCACTGCATCATCAGTTGTAGTTCCGAGATGCGTACCAGGGTCGAGGTGGCCACTACATCATCATACTAAGGGCGAGGTCCCAATTATCAGCGGTGTTGGGTCGAGGTGCCCCCGTTGTCGGTTGTAGTTCCGGGATGCGTCTCAGGGTCGAGGTGCCCACTACATCATCATATCGAGGGCGAGGTCCCTATTGTCAGCGGTATTGGGTCGAGGTGCCTAGGGTCGAGGTGCCCCCGTTGTCGGTTGTAGTTCCGGGATGCGTCCCAGGGTCGAGGGCCCACTACATCATCAGTTTGAGGGCGAGGTCCCTATTGTCAGCGGTGTTGGGTCGAGGTGCCCAGGGTCGAGGTACCCCCGTTGTCGGTTGTAGTTCCGGGTCGAGGTGCCCACTACATCACCAGTTCGAGGGCGAGGTCCCTATTGTCAGCGGTGTTGGTCGAGGTACCCAGGGTCGAGGTGCCCCCGTTGTCGGTTGTAGTTCCGGGTCGAGGTACCCAGGGTCGAGGTGCCCACTACATCATCAGTTCGAGGGCGAGGTCCCTATTGTCAGCGGTGTTGGGTCGAGGTGCCCAGGGTCGAGGTGCCCCCGTTTTCGGTTGTAGTTTCGGGTCGAGGTGCCCACTACATCACCAGTTCGAGGGCGAGGTCCCTATTGTCAGCGGTGTTGGGTCGGGGTACCCAGGGTCGAGGTGCCCCCGTTGTCGATTGTAGTTCCGGGTCGACGTGCCCCTGTTGTCAGATGCAGTTCTGGGATGCGTCCTAGGGTCGAGGGCCCACTGCATCATCATCACAGTTCACATTCGGTGGTTCGGGAACAAAGCCCCGAGGTCGAGGCGCCTCGTCACCATATCTACAACATCAGCAAATCAGTTCGAAGCAGCGGGCAAACCAGGTGGCAGCTGGCGAGCAAGGTAAGTGAAAATGCATTGCACGTACTTTGATAGGATTGTCACTGTTACACATTACACAAGTCCCATCAAAGTGGGGGCGACTGTAGGCACTACATTTTTGCATATAAGCCTGATGATGAGTCTCGTATGGAGACACTACCTCTTTAGTTGTGAAAGCCACGGGAAACGGACGTTGGAAGGGTAAAGTTGGAAATTAGCATTTTTGTCAGATTTAACTCGCTTGTTTCGCTTCGGGTTCGCTTGTTGGACCTCTATTTTAAAACACACCAAACCCATTAAATCACCTCCATAAATAATTAAAACATTTAAAATACATGTCACAAATTAAATTTAAATTAAATCTAAATAAATTAAAACCAATTAAACTAAAATCAAGTGAAATCAATTAAACTAAAATCAAATTAAATTAAATTAAATAACCAATTAATTAAATTAAATGTTAAATCTAAAAATCACAAACCAATTAAATTAATTAAGTTAAATTCACAAATTAAATTAATTGTAATTCAAATTAAACAAATTAAACAAATCAATCACCAAAAATAAAGATATTATTGCCTAAAATATTCCAATCAAATACACATAATTTTAATTGATTTATTTCCTAAATTAAGCCATGCAAACCCTAATTGATTCCCCCCACTATATAAACAACAAACCCTAATGGTCTCCCGCTCTCCTCTCTCACTCACACACGGCGTCACCATCTTCTCTCGACTCGGCAAACCAACTGCTCAGCCCTTCAATTCACAGCCCCTGCACCCTCCATTCAACGTCATCAGCCCTCACACCTCACTCTCGGCAACACACCCCTTCACTCAGCATAAACACGCCGACTGCACCCCTTCACTCAATCCCTCTCGGCAACCTTCATCGCCAACCCTAGCTCCCTCTCCCTCATCATCCTTCACGTAAACACAAACCCTAAAAATCTCTCCATAGCCTCACCAAATCTCGGCAAACCAGAACAAAGAAACCCTAAAGACACTTTCTTTCAAGCTCACGGCTCTCCCTCTCTCACCTCACACAACTCCTTAACAAACGCAGATCAACCTAGGCACTCACTCCACACACAACTCTCCCCTGAATACGCGCAAACCCTTAAACCATCTCCTCAGCCAATAAACCCTAACCTTAAACTAAACAAAACCAGCCTTTCATCGCACAAAGACTACCCTTCACATTACACCAAACCCTGCCTCACGCTAAAGCATCTTCTAATCGCCCCTAAAGCCACAAACCCTAGCACATCCCCCCTCAATCTCACGTAACAACAAACAGGTCACACAAAAGCAAAGCAATAGAACCCATGCAGCAGCCTTGATCCCACGTAAGCCACTCCTCACGCCCCAAACACACTCCACTCACGTAACAGCCTTCAACACGCCACTATCACTCACGTAAGCCACTCACGCCATCACCGACTCACATATACACTGCCTCTTCACGTGCCTTCAGTTCACACAAATATTCCCCTGCATTGCCTTTGTTCACGCCATTAAAACCCACTTACAAACGTCCAGCCTCCTCCACAAACTACTCCCACTCACGCCCATTCAGCCCTCCACAAACTGCTCCCACTCACGCCCATTCAGCCCATCACAAACTGCTTCCACTCACGCAAATAAACCCCCCACAAACTGCTTCCACTCACGCGAAGAACAGCCCTGAAACGGTCCAGAATTCGCCCCCAAACTGCACGTACACAGCCCCTTAAAACTGTCCAGTTTGCCACATATTCCCTCACCGAACAGCCCCCAAAGCTGCACTGAAAACAGCAGCAAACACGCCCCAAAACAGTCCGAAAATCGTAACCCAAACCAGTCCAAATAACCCGCAAAACAGTCACTGAACTAACCAAAACAGTGAGCAGAAGATACCCTTAAAATAGCAGTGAAATGGAGTGAAAGCAATAACCCGAGCATCAAAACAACGAGGGAAAACGTTGAGTAGACAAATTGGAAAAGCATCGGATCAATCTCCCTTCCAACGGACGTGTAACGCTCTTTCTTGAGACGACCAAAGAGGTTAGACCTGAGGGCACCTTTTTACTTATCTTCTTTATTTTTGTTTTATTTATTTTGATATATAATTGCATGAGAGTCGTTTGAAGCATGATGTGATTGTTGGATGAGCGGGATATGTGTTCCCCTTGTGGTATATCGGATGGAAACCCGGACGTAAATTCCATAGCCGATTTCGAATGGACGGTAGTATGGTCTGCACTCGGGATACAATGCCACGTACCACTTAAGATACACGTATCTCGTCTCATCCAAATTTGTATTTGAGCATGTTATAGTCTTTAGGTTATTTGTTTATTATTTAAAGCATGGTTTAATTTAGTTTGTTATTTATTTGTTAAAGCATGTTTAGGTTGTTCTTTATGCATGTCCTTAGTTTATGATGCGTTTGGGTAATGATATATACATGTTGATTTAATGGTTTAATATGCTTGTTGTGTTACATTGCGTAGAATTATTTGGATGAAAACATGTTAGATCTAAGTACCCTTGAGCATGAATGTTGAATAGATTCAGTTAGTTTATTGCACAAATTATATCATCACAAGTGACATAAGTAAGGGACCATTCCGAACCCAACGGTTTGAGGTCTTCCCTTGCAAGGGGTGAGTGCGGCCTTAAATCTTTGTCCCGGTTCACACCGGGTGGCGACTCCATGTTATTTCGTACTTCCCAACTAGGCCGCGAGCCTAGGAACAGCGTCGCCCAGGTTCTGTTGTCTACACAAACCTTGTTTGCAAGTCTAGGTGCGATAAAACCGTCAGGCTGTTGCATATAAACATCCTCCGAAAGGTTTCCGTTAAGGAAAGCGGTTTTAACGTCCATCTGCCATATTTCATAATCGTAATATGCAGCTATTGCAAGCATTATCCGAATGGATTTAATCATGGCAACGGTGAGAAGGTTTCGTCATAATCAACTCCAAGTCGTTGACGATATCCCTTCGCTACAAGCCTAGCTTTGTACGTTTGTACGTTGCCATCCATGTCAGTCTTCTTCTTGAAGACCCATTTGCATCCAATAGGCTTTACGCCTTCTGGTGCATCAACCAGTGTCCAAACTTGGTTGGTATACATGGAATCCATTTCGGCCTTCATGGCTTCTTGCCATAAAGCGGATTCGATACCTTGTATCGCTTCCTCATACGTAGCCGTTTCATTATCCTCAATAAGATTAATATCTACATGAGGTGAGATCAGGAATCCATACCTGTCAGGTATTACCCTGACTCTCTCCGACCTACGCGGTCCTTGTGTATTTGAAGATTGTGGTTCAGTCTCATCCCAGATGGACTGTTCATGTTCCGTTGATAATTCATTGCCAAGAACAGTATCACTACGACTTTCATCGAGTTCTACTTTCTTCCCACTAAACACTGCATTTAGGAATTCCTTCTCAAGGAAAACCGCATGTAGAGCAACAAATACTTTGTTCTCTTGTGGGTGATAGAAGTAATATCCTTTGGTTTCCCTAGGATATCCAACGAATAGGCATTTATCTGATTTGGGTTCAAGTTTGGTACCTTCCAAACGTTTAACGTATGCCCAGCAACCCCAAATCTTCAGGAATGAGAAACCCCCGTTTTCTTACCTGTCCATATCTCATATGGTGTCTGTTCAACAGACTTTGACGGAACCTTATTCAAAATAAGAACTGCACTGTTTAATGCATATCCCCAGAAGGAAATTGGCAGCTCAGTGCGACTCATCATCGACCTTACCATGTCCAACAGGTACGGTTTCTTCTCCGTTCGGACACACACATTTAATTGTGGTGTTCCAGGAGAGTCCACTGTGAAAGAATACCATATTCTTTCAGGTAATCTTGAAACTCATTACTTAAGTATTCGCCACCACGGTCCGACCGTAATGTCTTAATACTCTTGCCTGTTTGTTTTTCAACTTCGTGTCGAAACTCTTTGAATTTCTCAAAAGTTTCCGACTTGTGCGTCATTAGATACACATAACCGTAACGTGATGCATCATCGGTAAAGGTTACGAAGTATCGATATCCACCTCTAGCCTGGCTAGACATGGGCCCACAAACGTCACTATGAACGAGGGCTAACAGTTCAGTGGCACGTTCACCTTTACCCCGCTAAAAGGTGATTTAGGCATTTTGCCTAATAAGCAAGATTCGCAGACGTCATATGAATTTGGATCAAATCCGTCCAAGTACCCACTCTTCGAAAGTGTGGATATGCGAGTCTTGTTAATGTGTCACAGACGACAATGCCACATATAAGTTTCATCATTTGGATCACTCTTTTTAAGCCTTTTGTTTGTTAATTTATATGTAGGAGATTCATTTATATTCAAAATATAAAGACCATTATTTGCAACTGCAGTGCATATTTCTGCATCATTTTTATATAAATAACACCCAGTGTTTCTAAATACAAAAGTGTACCCATTTCGGTTTAACAAAGATACAGATATAATATTCCTAGTCAAACTAGGTACATAATAACAGTCATTTAGTTTAAGTACATGCCCCGAGGGCAGTTCTAATACAAAAGTGCCCACGGCCAAAACAGCAACAGGAGTTCCGTTTCCAACTCGTAGATCAATCTCCCCTGAAGCCAGAGTCCTGCTGTTCTGCAGATCCTGCACATCAGTACATATATGAGAACCACAACCAGAATCAAAAATCCAATTTTTAAAACTAGAAGTAGCCATGTTTATTTCAATAACAAACATACCAGAGGTCGGTGCCTTGCCCGCCTTGATCTCCCTTCTGATCGCCTTGTTCATGCGGCAGTCACGCTCCAGTGACCTCTTTTGCCGCAGTTAAGGCATATGTCTTGTGACTTGTTCCTCGGCTTCCCAGAAGCCATCGGCATCTTGGCATTGCCCTTGTTCTTACGCTTCTTCTTTTTCACCCCTCCAGTTGCCTTGGGCCCAGCCCTTGACGTCTGAGAGGTCGATGCAAAGTGCGCATCGCGCTTGTTGCCTTTAAGAAGCTCTTTCTCTGACTCCTTAAGAATGGACAATAGCTCTCCAAGAGTATCGTCCGTATCCATCAACTTGTAGTTGATGATAATCTGCTTCCAAGTATCGGGAAGTGACTGTAAAAGCATGTCTACAGTCAGCTCAGCCTCCAAGACTATTCCCATCTTGGCCAGCTCATCAATGTCAGCTATCATTTGAGTCTCGTGGGCCTCAACTGAAGCGCCATCAGTCATACAGGAGCGAAAGAGTTTCTTCACCAACTCATACCTCTCCATCCGCTTATTAGTGCGGTGAAGATCCTTTAGTCTAGCCATCATATTATAAGGATCCAAGTCCCTATTCTGGCGACGAAAGTGTTGAGTCATGGAAGCAAGCATGATCGACTGAGTTGTATCACAATCATCGCTATGAGTTCTCCATAACTCCAGCTCAAGTGGCTCAGTGGGCCTCGGCCCGAGAGGTCTCTGTATGGTGTACAACAGCCTCTCTGCCCCAAGGACTATCCTCAGGTTCATTTCCCAGTCAGCAAAGTTCGTGCCCTTAAATACATTATCACCCATGATTATGTCTCGGACATTTCCTTTGTTTGCCATCTTAACTACGATAGTCCAACTATCTAGTTAACGATATATGGGTACAGTCAAACTGTTACAAGAAAAATAACATTTTATTAGTCCAACTAATGTTAAAATATTGACGAAATAAATTTTGTAAGCGTGTAAAGCTAAGTATCTGAATGAAATTGCAAATTCAATACTAGCCTCCCACTATTTTCTACAATTCTCTAACCCTCTGTCGAGTACTCGGGAAATCCAATTTCCTAGTGGGCTAGGATCCCGTTAAATAACACACAACCTTGACTTTGGCCAACAAGTTGTATGATATTTAACTAGGTAGATCTCGAAGATCAATTGGATCCCATCCAATTCCTAGATCCGGTAGGTGGACATCCAAGTCCGAAACATATATATCTAATACATATGTCAATGTATCCAATACATTTTCCTAACCATTTCCTCTGAATCAACTAAGTCTTGGCTTTGGCACAACAAACTTAATGATTCCAGTTAAGCGGGACCCATTGACATGGAAAGTTTCGTAATCAATGTCGATGGACAAGAAGTGATCTTGACTTTGGCCAACAAATCACAACTTGGACAAGACACCGATATGGAACAAAACTCTCATGATTCAAACACATCCTCAATTGACAAAGGTCTTGACTTTGGCCAACAAACCAATGCCAATTTTGGATCTTGAGAAAGAATCACTCAACGGAAGGAAAATCGCTTAATATTGTTTGAGGGATGTTCGTGTAATTGGCAACCAATTAATTTATCTTTGTTAGGTCTCATCATCATACACCCTTAAGCATGCTTCTAAAACATCATAAAGCGCGTAAAGTAAAGTAATAGCGATATACGGATGGATATGAACAACAACTTGTTCCTAGAACAAATCACTCCTTTTCCTCTCCCCGCTAGAACTATTCTACTCTTACCCAATTACATAATACAATAAGAGAAACCTCATTTACATTGAGGGGAATTAGGTGAGAAGAGAATACAAAGAGACAATAAGAGAAAGGCTGGACACGCAGGTCCAATTTATAAATTCTAAATTTACAATAATTTCTAAAATTACCCTTCCCTTCTAATATCCATCCGATATACACTATTCATACATTACATCCACATTCATTCATTCAAGTCATGTTATACAACCAATCAAATCCAATTAATTAGTCTTTAATTAGGTGACAATACAATGTTCAAACAATTGTTTGCATTTGCGCGAGTCCAACTCAATTTGAGAATAAATACTTATAGTATGAATTCACGAATTATATCGAACTACTCGTCAAATCCAATTTAAGTCGTATTCAATACTAATCCTTATATTTAATTCCAAATTAAATATTTACACTTTTATTGTGCTTTTATGACTTAGATTCCAAATCTAATTCTATCGGGTCTCAAAGCCCAATCAACATCCAATGTCCGTTTAATTAAAGTCCGATGGGCTTTCAATTGATTTCATTAGGCTTGGGCCTTGGTCAATGTGGGTCAAACCCAATTTCCAAGCCCAATAAGGAATCACCCTCATTTGCCATAAAAATCAATATCAAGCCCATAAGGCCCAATTAAACATAAAAGCCCATTTATTACATTTGGACTTAATGGAGTGATTTAGGCCCATTTTTGGATCCAATCCAATTTGCCCAAACCTACTTGGTCCAACCAAGCCCATTATGTCCAAATATAATAGTTTTAGGCCCAATTCAAAATTAAGCCCAATTAATCAAATTTTAAAATTCCAAATTTTATAACTTAATTAATTAAAGTGTAATGTCATGATTAATCTTTTAAATCAATATTTCCAAAATATCAAATTAATCCATTAATCATATTTTTATCTTAAATACATGTCCAACATTATTTAATCAAAAAATCAAGTCCCTAATCTTCTTCCATGCATTCGGCCAAGGTGATGAAAAATTACCGATTTCGTTTTCAATCCAATCGAATCACAAATCGTCATTTTATGTTCGTTTAAAGTCATCCAATGATCTTATAAACAACAAATCATCATCTCCATGGTCTAGGTAGTATTCGGCCAAGCCTCTCCAAGAGGGGAAAAATTAATCCAATTTATTTTTCATGAAATTGATAATGTATAACATAATGTAACATACATTTAAGCATACTTAATCAATCAAAATCATCAAATCATGCTTCAATCAATTTTGCCCAAATATTACCCTAATATATTTTCATGCTCTTTAAGCTCAATGATACCATTGTTGGAAATTCTAATCCATGTCCCAAGATCAAAAGAGCAAACAAATATATATAAATGAATGAACAATATTGAAGTATGGCGGAATCATACTCACAAAGATCGGAATGCGGATGCGTTGATGAAATAAAAATTTTTTATCAACGCATCCGCATTCCGATCTTTGTGAGTATGATTCCGCCATACTTCAATATTGTTCATTCATTTATATATATTTGTTTGCTCTTTTGATCTTGGGACATGGATTAGAATTTCCAACATTGAGATACATGATCGATTCGTGATAAAAGTTTAAGTGGTGAAATATAGCTCGAAATATTCTTAAATAGAGATTTGATGTATTGAAAATCAAGTGACATGAAAAAACTGGTTACACGATTTCTGATTTTATCGTTATACGCGTAAAAGTTTCTTGTTTCGGCTATACAAAAAGCAAATGAACTCCGATTGAATTGATTCTTGAATCACCCGACTTATTTTTCCGAGATGAATAACTTTCATGTTAAACACTTTTCAAACTTTGTATCAGAATGGCTTCAAAAATATGAATTTTCGAGAAATCCCTGTGACACGAATTTAACTGTAATTTTCGGGGGTTAGATTGTAATTTTTAGAAACTTTTCTATAAATACCCCTAGTTTCCAAAAATTACAAGAATGTTAAAACTTCTTAATCTCTCAAACTCGGCCCCAACCCCCAAAAATCATTCCACTGGTTTCTGCTTGTGCCGGCCACACCCCGACCATCGTCGACCGACAGACCACCCCAGAAAGATACGCTAGAGCTATCGCACCCTCCAACTGCTGATGGCCATCTAAGGGATACCGGAATTCGGTGAAATGACGATAAAAAGGTGCAGAAATAGTTATTCTGATCTCGGCTCCTCGCTTCATTTCACGACCCAAACAGCCACCAAATTGAAGCTCTCGGAGAGTACTAAAAGTTGGTGGTGACTGATTTTCCGTTATATGCACGGTTGTACGCAAAATAAGGAGAAAAAGTGGTGGTGAATAGTAATATTTAATGAACAGTATCTTTGATCGAAATTCTGTCGATTTCAGCGCATTTGTGGGATCGTTTGGAGTTCATTTATGCCTTCGAAATCTTCGTAAGACCACCTGCTAAAAAAATTGTTAATCTCTGTTAAATGTTCGTATGTTTCCAATAGCATCGCAAAGTAATATAATGATATAAATTGATTTGCTTAAGTATTAGTATATTGAATATGTGCATTTGGTAGAATCTAATAAATCGGAGCGAATATGACCAATCCGATAAGTAAAGCAAGTTTTATGTGAAATCAAATTTCACATGCATTTGTGCTTTGACGAACGTAATTAAGGATATACCTTAATTATAATAAAACTGAAATTAGTGAAACAGATTTAATTGGGTTTTCCTGGAAAAATAAGGAGTTTATGCTGTAATGAACGACCTTAACCGTCCGTATTTTGTGTTACAGATGGGGAAAGAGAAAAGATAGCATGGACCCTAGGTAAATACCTCATTATGAAGGCGTCGTACGTAGACAAGGTACAATGGCTGATTGTGTGTTTAAATATGTATATAGATATGTGTATAGATTGAAGGCTCATAAAAATACTTAACAGTAGTTATGGAGTTTTAGAAAGCATGAAATGAAAGTTTCGAGAGGTACATACAGTAAGGTTCGTAAAAAGCACTTATAGAAACAGATTGTCTGAAAGTATGCATAGTGCCGGATTTCTATATAGCAAGCTATAATAGGAACATATATGAAATCGACACTTGACTTCTATTTATAGGTTCGTAAAAAGCACTTATACAAATGACGTTAAGCATGAAATGAAAGTTTCGAGAGGTACATAAAGTAAGGTTCTTTGATTAGATTTTTAAGGAGTATAGCCAATAACTTATGCAATCAAACTCCACACCGGAGATATGTTTCCCAGTGATGCGTCTGATAATTGTTTGGTGATGACATTATGTTTGATTGATTTTGATATGTTCGATCAACATAGGGGTAGCAGAAAAGCCCGAAGCCCGGCCCGAGGTGGAAAAAGCCCGGGCCGGGCCTCAAAATCCGAGCCCGGCACGGGCCCGGGCCGGGCTCGACTATAATAAAAAAATTGGGCCCGGACTTAAAATAAATAATTAAATATTTTTAATTATAAAATATATATATTTATATAATAATTTTTAATTTTTATAATTTTTTATAATTAAAAAATCGGGCTCAAGCCCGACTGGGTCGGGCTTTTCCCGAGCCCGGGCCGGGCTTTTCTTTGACAGGCTCGGGCCGGGCTTATCAAAGCCCGACCCGAGCCTGCCCGTTGCCATGTATAATTACACATGTTAACATTTTTCATATACATGTTAACATTTTTCATATGGATGCGTTTATTGAAATGGGACACGGGCCCACTTTATGTGTATTGGATGACTGAGATGTACCCAACTAGTGATTGATTGTGGTTGATTGTGTTGATGTGTATATAGATAATGACATTGCATTTCATTGCATCACATGACTTACATGTTCATATGGTTGCTATGATAATGCATATATATAATGCGTACTCAGAAATAGACACAATGCACATGGACAGTTACAGATTCAGGACTAGGGAGCGGCGATACGTAACGTCCCTAGATCATAGTTACAAGATATGCACAAATACAGATTCGAGGCTAGGGGACGACGAGATGTAATGCCCCTAGATCATATTTCAGGGTCAGGTTGGTAGCATTGATTAGCACCACCAGCTCTAGTTCAATGGCTTGGGGGACGACGAGACGTAACGCCGCAAGACTACTAGATTAGGCATATATGGGGACGCTGAGATGCAAGGCCGTCATGAGCCAGATTTTCTACAGATTTTACAGAGGATTTCAGACAGGTGCTTAGGGGGACAGTGATACGTAACGCCCCTAATCATCAAGTTATTACAGTGACCTTTTAAGTTTTTAGAAAAAAAAAAATTCAAAGTTTTATGTGACTTCTAATTATAAAGATTCAAAATTTATACAAGAGTTTTAAAATTTTACAAAATAAGTGAATTTTGATTTCACTAGTTATGGAATTGTTGATTTGAGAATTAATTTTATAATTTGTATGGAGATCTTCATGATAATCCTTTTGCATAATTGTTTATTTTTATAAAGAATTTAATTGCAACAGAGTACCAAATTGGAATTTCATGTATATGATTTTGACACTACTTGATCTTGTATACCATCACAGATTTTAAATTAGGTTTTACTCCTAGTTGGCTTGGATTTTTTCTAACATATGAGATTTCTTGTTTTATAAACATATATAGTTTTCAGAGTTTCTATGAAAGTTTTACGATTTTCAGATATAAAAATTCTAGTTTTTGCATATAGTTTGCCCTACGGGGCTAGATGCAGTTGTTATTCTATTATAGTATGATTTCATATTTTGGCGCTAGCACAATGGGTTCCTTATCTGATGGAGATATTTCTCTTTGATACGAAAGTTCGGTTACATCTAGTTCAGATTCGATGAGTAAGATGGTAGTATGTTATAAGTATGTACTATGTATAAATTGTATGTTGAGATGCATGGTTGATTCATGATATTAATGTCAGGGCTGAGTATTGAGTGTTTACTACATTGAGAATGTAGTTTGTGAAGATTCCAATAGATTGAATCCAGTGTCAGTATCTTATATTATATAGAGGTCTGAGGTCTCAACTCAGTGTTTCGGTAAACGATCTACAGCTCACAGTTAGCTAATGCTTTTGTTTTAACTCACGTAATCCATATGAAGTAACCAGCCATAGTTTAAGCTGATTAAACCACCATGGGTTTGGGATGGCCTTAGCCGCGAGTTTGGGTGGTTGTTAGATAATAAGTTAATTTCGGTTATAAGAAATTTGATGTTGCTAGTATGTAAAGTATAGTTATAGTGTGGAAAAAAAGTATGTATTTATGTGGTTGAGGAATTCCAGATTTGTGTATGAGAGATGTCGTGATTTCGTAGATATGTAGTATACTGTGGAATCAAGAAGATAAGTTTACTACAATATTGCATTCAGTGAAGTGAGTGAGTTATTAAGGTATAGTATATGTAAACGATCATCGGATAAAGATGAGATTTATAAGTTTTTGTGTGTGTGTGTGTGTGTGTGTGTATATATATATATATATATTATCTAATTTCTTTTAAGTTCTTATTGTTAGTTGATATATTTACATAAGACATGAGTTACTTACTAAGTTTTATAGCTCACACATCAACAGTTTGCTAGTTTTGCAGGTTCATATTGGACACTTAAAGAGCTAGTAGATTACTAGAGACGTCTTGAAGACATCGGATCACCCTGGTGCAGTCAATGTGTAATAGGCTCCCACAATCTTAGTTTTATTTATTTGTATCATATGTATAATTTTAAATCGTGCTGAAACATAGTTGTTTATAGTTATTTGTCTAATGTCAGGCCGAAGGCCTATTTACATATGAGTTGAGATTCTTCGGGCCAGAGGCCTATTTGCATGAGTTGAGATGGTTGCTTTTAAATTGAATTTCAGGTCACCTCGAGGTGCTGGAATTTAATCCAGGTTTCATAATTTTTAGTAGAGATCATGTCGAAATTTTAGTAGCATTAGAGGCTTATGGAGACAGGTTTTCCTGTCTCCTATTGGTAGCATCTTGGCATCAGGTGGGATGTTATATACGATATCTGTTTCTTGAAAACCAATTGCGACAACTCCTCATCTGGTAGAGGGTCAGACTTGAAATTACCAACAAGCAATACAAGTACAACTCTATATACCCAAGAGAGGGGTGAATTGAGTGATGGCCTAAATACGCGGAATTAAAAATCTTTGCCGATTTTATACTACTAAACTAATAGCTTTACCAATTTGGCTTAGCTCAATTTTCTCAATCACAAAATATTCACTAATAGCAAGTTTCTACTTAATATGCGAATATGAAAATAAACTTGCGATAATTAAAAGTTAAGGGATAGAAAAAATAACAATCGAGTTTTCGGTGGCCCACCCGCATCCAAGAGTTTTAGCGACTAGGTTCACTCCAAACCTCTTACAATGAGTTTTAGATATAGGCTCACTCACAAACCACTTACAATGAGATTTCTACTTAGGCTCACTCACGAACCTTTATAACCATAAGTGTTTGATAAAAAGATTTACAATATCACTTGGGAACTCACAAAGATAATGAAGATTAGAGAAGTGAGTTACTTACCCAAATGTGCTAAGCTCACTACAAAAGATATGAAGGAGTAGTGTGTGAGCTTGATAAATGAGAGTGTTTGATTATGAAGGTTTTAGAAAACTCTCTTTTTTTTGCCTTAGAAGAAATTGTATGAAGGTTCAAGTCTTTTTCAAAAATAAATTTGGGGTTCAATTTATAGTAAAATGCAAATTGCCCCCAACAGCTCTTTCTGAGACCGATATGGTCTTTTCTGACACTGATATGTCGGTCCCAACGGCTATATTACGAACGTTAGACCGGTATGGAAATCGGTATGACGACCGGTATGATTTGGACTGGTTCCATAATGTATGAAAAATTCAGCTCTGATCGGTATGATTACCAATATGGTACCGGTATGTTTGTCTATACCGGTATGGTGACCGGTATTCCAGTCTTAGACCGGTATGCATGTCTCAGTAAGTTTATGATGACCAGTCAATCCTGACACCACTTAGTATTTTGGCCATAACGTACTCTAGAAAATTCCAAATCAAGATCCGTAAATTTCTACATAAACTAGACACATATATCTATCATATATTAAAGCTTCAGCCTCAAAAACATTAATATGAATTTTGTGAAATTTTTCTAATGTGACAGGTCTGCAAAAAACGCACATATGAACATGTCATAGTAATATGGTTCTAGCAAAATTTCTATTTATCAGAATTATGTTTCGTTTGAACCATAGAAAACTAGAGACACATATATATCTAATGGTATATTATTTAAAATTTAATTCAACCGTTTGCTAATTTTTCAAAACTATTTTCCGATGCACTTGTGCATTGAAATTCATTTGGGTGCAAATAAAATGCAAATGATTCTTTAAGTATTCTAAGCCATTTTAAATGCAAATGATGCAAAATGTATGATTCTTAGGAGCTTTAAACATTTAAATGAACTCGCTTATAGTTAGTTTTAGCTCTTAATCATCATCTTGTTTGGCTCTTGCTTTGGCTTTTTCATCCTCTTTTTGGCTCTTTATCATTTTTGCTTTCTTGATCATCTTGTACACATTTTAGCTCTTCACAGTTGCTTCGATATATTTTTGTAATATCGCAAATGCGCGTCGAAGTCTTTTAGTGTTGCATCATCAAAATTCATCTTGCGACTATATCGCTAACAAGACCTTGTTTCCTGAGCCTGACGCTGGACCTCCACCATTTCGTTCTGTTTAAAAAAAATTGAAGTTAATGTTAGAACTTGAAAAGAAAAAAAAAATTAAATTTAAAAATATATTTTATTTATTTTAAATACTTAAACTTACGTAACAGCGTTCAGCTTCTTCATTGATCAATTTCTTCTTCTCACTGTAGTACGTCACTTGGAAGAACTCTGAAAATGACTACACATCACCTGTGCTAGTAAAATTAATGAAATGCTAAAAAATAGTTTAGGGTATATTTACCTCATAATATTCGGCACGGTATTGGGAAAATGGTTTGGAGCCTCCACAATGGTTGAAATGCATGTGAGTGCGATTCTCCGTATTTGCGTGATATTTATTCTGCATTTAACAACATTATCAGTAACAAAAACGGGAGAATTATCAATTTTATATTATTTTAAAAATTACCTCGTGATTCTCGCTCGACCAGAGCTCACACAAGAATATCCAGTCTTGCTCTTCTATACAATCAAGCTTGTACCGAATTCATGTTACATTATCAAAACGCTTCTTTTTCTTTTTCTGTAGCTTCTAGTATTCATTTTAACATATTTATTTTCATGTTTATTTCTATATTCTCATTAACTTGTTCTAATTGATATTTTACTTATTAGTTGATATTGAAGAGATAACAATTTTTCTTTTTGCTCATTTTATTTTTTGCCTTTTGCTTTCTGTTTATTGGTTTTTGCTTTTATAGCTTTTGCTTGATATAGTGAAAATAAACTTTTCTTTTTCATTAGCTTTTATGATATTATCAAATATTATAAGTTTTAACCTGTTTTTAATTTTCTCGGGTTTCGATATTATATTTTCGTTAAAAATTTCTCAATTCTTAATTAGATTTTCAAGATCTTGGAGGTTTTTTATTTCTAAATTGTCGAGACTTTTAAGAAAATAATACAAATCTTTTTTCATTTTAATCACATCCATTTCATCAGGTTCTATAGAATTTGTTCCAACTCTAAATATGTTGTACGTTATTTGACATACTTGGCCCTGAGTTAATCTTACTCTTTGTCCTTGTGGATATATAAATCCTGGGACATAATTAGATCTTGTATTTATACGTTATTGCATATTTTCTACTATATTATACCTAAAAATGGCATTGATATCAATGGATATGGGTGGTTTTTTTTTTTTATAGTGGACGAGACCATTTGTTTTATAACATTTGAACAGATATAGGGGCAGTCGCAACCCCTCCCCTAATCTTCACCAAATCCACAAAAAAAAAAAAAAAAAAAATTGTTAAAATATATCATGTAAATTAATGAAAAATTTAGTTTGTTAATGAGATAATTTTGATTTGCCTCCTCTAAAATGAAAATTATTTACCTTTTTTTTTTTTTTTTTTTGAAAATCAAAATTTACCCCAACTGAATTAATATTCTAACTACTCTACTATAACTAGCTGACGTCCACAATATCAATAAGAAACTAATCATATGGTTTACACATCTTTCAATTCAAAAACATTATAATTCATAATATTTTTTTAATCAAACTCATGATAGTTCAATTCACTCCCCCGTCTATGTGAGCAATATTGAAACTCATACCTTTTATACCACTGTAAGAAACTTTATCAATTAAATTAGTATAAAATTATAATTTTAAAGCATGATATAACATCTTCCAAAGTTTATCAAATCATTTTCACTGTAAGAAACTCTGGAAGCAGGTTGTTGTCATGGGGACTAGGTTTGCAGATACGGAGGGTAATCTTGGCGGGAAAATGTGAGCCTGACTTCTAAATAGTTAGAAAATGGAAAGCATCAACTCGTGGCCAGAGGAGGAAGGCGATGAATAACTCTGTGCTAACTGACATTCAGGTTTGTTCTCTTCTAGAAGGGCTTAATCAGGAAGGGGGGAACTCGGAAATGAAAATGAGCTTCTTTGGGAGAAAGACGAGGGGAAAGCAAAATCGGTGGAGGCTGCGAGGCAGCCTCGCTGAGATCAATGAGGATCTTATGCTGGAACGTTCGATGATTGGGGAATAGCCGATCATTCAGGGGTCTAAGGGAGATTCTCCGAAATAATAAACCTGATCTTTTGTTTGTCTGTGAAACAAAAATGTCAGAAGGTCAAATGGAAAATGTAAAAAATAGGCTTCGGTATGGTAATTGTTTTACAGTCCCGCGAATGGGCTGAGTGGGGGTTTGGCTCTGTTATGGAAACGGGAGTTAAATGTTAGCATTTCATCCTATAGCATGCACTATATAGACTTAATTGTTCAAAGTTTTGAGTGGCAGATGTGGAGGTTTACATGAATCTATAGACACCTGAAAATAGTCAAAAAGTGCACACATGGCAGTTGTTGAGAAGGTTAGCAGGTATAGGGGATTTGCCTTAGATCTGTGGAGGAGATCTTAATGAAGTTTTAGATCCTTTTGAAAAACTGGATGGAGCATAAAGAAGTTTGGAATTGATGGCTAATTTTAGAAACTTGGTTGATGAATGTGATCTTGAGGACTTGGGTTGTAGAGGAAATCCTTTTACTTGGTCTAATAGAAGATTTGTTAAATAAGACTCACTGATCCAAGAGAGACTGGATAGGTTCTTTGGTAAATGTAAGTAGAGTAATTTGAATTTTTCTTTATCTGTTATGAATTTGACGGTATGGAGCTCAAACCATCATCCAATCCTTCTAGAGATTGTTGAAAGATCATGCACAAATACGGTTGGCATGAACAGAGAAAGAAGATTTTTTTATGAAGATATCTAGAGCTCTAATTCACAATATATAGAGATAATTAAGGACTGTTGGGAACAAGATGACACTCAACAGCAAGGGACTTAATCCAAATTTTTAAAATCAAAGTAGACAGATCTCAGGAGAGACTAAGGAGGTGAAGTAAAGTTGTGTTTGGAAAGAAGAGGAAGATGATGAATAGGCTATCAAAGAAACTAGAAAGGCTGATTCAAGAAAGCAAGAAATTGAATGGGTAGGAAATTATTGAGATCGAAAGAAAGTTTGATAAACTTCCTAGTTGAAGGAATGAGATAGAAACACAAAGTTTTTTCATACTATAGCCTCCGAACAAATAAGACGAAATGAAATAAAATGACTACTTGATGAACATCAACAGTGGGTGACAAAGGAAAGCAATATCGAGGAAGTTGCTTGCAAATACTTCGAGCAGTTGTTCTCAACCACAAACTCACATCTTCATCAGCTTGAAGCTGCAGTAAGGGGTTTAACTATAAGAGTTACAGAAAAGATGATGTGCAGTTGAACTCACCTTTTACAATAAATGAGATTTCAGAAGCTCTTAAAGGAGTGCATCCTACTAAAGCCTTAGGTCCAGATGGTCTTCCAGCAGTCTTCTTCCAAAAGCACTGGAATACGGTTAGGAAACAAGTTATCCACACATGTCTCGCAGTTCTAAACCTCCATAGGGATATCTCTAGACTGATTCACAAACTTTTAGTCTTAATCCCAAAACATAATAAGCCAAAAGATATGGTTGGCTTGAGGCCCATAAGTTTGTGTAATGTCATTTACCGTGTTATAGCAAAGACTATGGCAAACAGATTGAAGGGCCTACTCGAAGTACTGATTTCAAAGAACCAATGTTCTTTCATACCGCAAAGATCAATCACATATAATATAATAGTAGGATATGAGTGTATTCAAAAAGTGAGGAAAATGACTAAAGGAAAGAAATGATAGGTTGCGCTGAAGCAAGGCTTATGATAGAGTGGAGTGGATTGTTGTTGATAAAATGTTGCAGAAGTTGGGCTTTTCAGAGCAATGGAGGGGTCTGGTCATGAATTGTATCTCTTTACCAACATTCTCAATAATCATAAACGGGAAGTCTTCAAGAGTAATCAAACCAGGAAGGGGATTAAGATAATGGTGCCATCTATCGTCGTACTTATTCATTCTTTATGCAAAGGCATTCTCCTCACTTCTGCATAAAGTAGTGGAAGACAAACAGCTAGCTACTGGGGTTAAATTTTAGACGGCAAATTATTTTTCCTCATTTATTATTTACAGACGATGGTATGGTGTTCTCTCAGGCATCGGTGCAGAAATGCATATTTCTATAGGGAATTTTTTATTGTTATGTTGATGCCTCAAGGAAAATCTTCAATTACTACAAGTCTTCTTTGACGTTCAGCCCAAACATACCAGTAAGAATTTGAGCAGAAGTGAAAGATATTTTCAGGCTTAACACGGCTTCACCTCACGAGAAGTATTTGGGGCTCCCATCGATGATCAATCGAAATAAAAAATCCATTTTCAATAGCATCAAGCAGAGGATCATTGGCAAATTGAAGCATCGGCAGAGCAACTTCTTTTCTATTGGGGGAAAGGAAATCCTTATTAAGGTAGTTGCCCAAGCCATCTCGTCTTATGCCATGAGCATGTTTAAGATCCATGGGGGCTTATGCGAGGAAATTCATCGAAAATTTACAGTGTACTGGTGGGGCTCAACTCAAAAGGAAAAGAAGATTCACTAGACAGGGTGGCATAGGCTGTGCCTATCAAAGAGTGACAAAGGTATTGGCTTTAAGGATATAGAAGGTTTTAACCAAGCTCTTCTAGCAAAACAGGGATTGAGAATTATTAAAAAACCAAACTCTATGGTGGCTAGAATCTTGAAAGCCTTTTCAAAAGTGGGCATTTCATAGATGTAAGATTAGGTTCCAATCCATCTTTCATATGAAGGAGTATCCTTTGGGGAATGGAAGCTGTGAAAAAAAAAGGAATCTGATGGCAGATTGGGAACGGGGAAAGAGTCTTGGTGTATGGCAGTAATTGGATGTGCAAACGTGGCAGCTTCAAACCTATCTCCCCAAAATCTCTCACAGCCGATGCAAGAGTGAAGGATTTAATAGCCATGGACAACACTTGGGACAAAAAGTTAATATACCAGCACTTTGTAAGAGCTGAGGCTGAGGAAATTTCAAACATCTTTCTGCCAAGGCAACCAAAAGAAGACAGTATTGTTTGGCATTTTGATAAAATGAGAGTTTTCTCATTGAAAAGTGTCTATCATCTGATCATAGCCGAAAAAAGAGTAGGAGATGCTTCAACTTCAAAAAATCATGACTAGCATGATAGTGGTATTTGGTCTATACCCTTGCCAACAAAGATTAGGATTTTCCTTTGGAGATATGTAACTAACCTGCTTCCAACTGCTGCAAGACTTTTTGAGAAGAGGATTAGTAGTGATGCCTTATGCTAGAGAAGTTGAAGGCATGCTGAGACCATTGTACATGTTTTGTTTCGATGCAAAGTGATCAAAGAGTGTTGGTTGTTGTCCCATCTCAAGAGAGAAATTTAAGCGGTACAAATGAGAAAATTTCAGGAAAATTCTTCAGACATGTTTCTCAAGTCTCTCCAAATGCGAAATGGCTCACGCCTCAACTTTGATGTGGGCTTGCTGGAGAGCAAGAAATGAAGCCATCTTTCGGGGCATCTTCACAGCAAACGAATTGGTCACAACTAAAGCAGAAGCCGTTGTCGCTTCTTTTGAAAATGTGAATCAGCAGAGTGAACTGCATTTTGACAATACCGACTCACACAATAGCGGATCCTAGACACCACTTATAGAGCAAGAAATCAAGGTTAATGTTGATGCCGCCACTAGTGAAGAACAGACAGTGGCGGGGATTAGGTGCCATTGTGAGAGATAGCTTATATTGTTTTAGCGTGTGTCCTGCATAGAAGCTACTACAGAGGGGATCCCGAATTTGCTGAAGCTGAGACATTACTCTGGGGATTAGAACAATTACTCAAATGAATCTCAGCATTAAGACCATCATCTTTGAATCCGATTCGAAGAGCATGCTCAATCTGGTGGAAGGAAAGACGAGTAGTATCAAGGAAATTTAATGGGTCATCACCGACATTCAAAATGAAATTGGCGGAATGAAGTCCTTTATAGTCCAATTTAGGCCTCGAGCTTACAATATCGCAACTCACAATCTAGCTAAGTTAGCTTGCAAAAATTTAGCTGTGAGCTTATGGAGGGGGAACTTTCCCTGTATTTTTACCTTGTAACTCTTTTCTCTAATGAAATGTTTACTTCTTTCAACAAAAAAAAAAAATGTACATCATGCTAGGGTTGTGATAACGCTATAGAATCCATGAGATTAATTGGTTGAGCTACGTCTTTTCATATGGTAACATAATCAAATCCATACGCAATTGAGCAATACTACTTACCATGTGACGAGAAACATAATAGGATGTTAAAAAAATATCTTAATCGGCTAAGAATTGATCTTAATCTATGAATATAAGTTTAAACAAACATTAACTCCAAATTTAATTTTTAAATTGAGTTAGAATTTAAACTTATGTTCATAGATCAAAGATCATATGAGAGTGGAATATTTCTCCTCCATAAATGTATAAAATCAATTTCAAATATGTATTTTAAAATATGTGAATGGTCACATTATCCGTGGTAATTCGTAATGGAGGCACAAAAGGGGCTCCCAACTTTTTTTTTCAAGTTCATTCTTTATTTTACCCAAATATTCTTTATGTATCATAAAAGCCCCTGTTAAAAGTTAGAAATTTCAAAAATACCTAAGCTTAAAGTATATCTTTTTGAACTCTAATGTGAGTAATGTTACATATACCAAATTTTAATCCAAAGATTCATCTATCACTCATCATGTTAATTTTAGAGAATGTTAAATGATTTATATTACTTGAACAATCTTAATTAATTTTAATTTTTAAATCTACCATGTCTATCCATTATGAACAGCATCGTAAGGTTCATTAGCTGGCTTTAAAAGTAACCCAACCCAATTTACTAAGAGGATAATTTATGATCATAATCTGAATATTAATTTAACAGGACACTGAAAACCTAATGGGCCCAAGCTTGCCCATATGTTTAGACTTTTAATTTATAATGGCTTATAGTGGCCCAAATCTTTTTTTATTGATGGGCTCTCATTAGAAATGTAACTATACAAAGACTCAGTAGCTTGGACCAAAAAAGCAGCAAAACTAAGAAACTATTGTACATCATGTGGGGGTTGTGATAACGTTATAGAAATCAAGGGGTGGTTGAGTTTAAGGGTGTGCAACGGATTCGGGTAGAACCGGAAATGCAAGGAATCGAGTCTCTTTAAGAGGTTTCAAAATCAGAATCGTTTTATTGAGGGTAGATTATAGTTCTAAAAATATGAAACCTCTTTTTATAGGATATGTTCTGATTCTAGGGTTTTAATAACCAGAACCTACTCGCAAAATCGCATCCGGAAACTACCCTTTTTAATAACAAGTTTGAGAACCATTTGCTAACCAAATGTGGATTATTAGTATTGAAACTGAATTTGCTTTTATTTGTTCAAGTTTATTATTTGTATGTCTGGGAACTGAATTTACTTTTAGATGCTGCTTAGAGTAGTTGTAACTATTGGATATGTGTAAAGGCACCTGAGAGATGGATGCCATCTTCTTTTATGTGTGTTAATTTTCAGCAGTTCAGTTTGCAATATGCAATATTTTTTTTGCCTAATGTCTTCAGAGAACATTTGATTTTCATGGGCAGTAGTTAGTATTGACTAATTTAAAGACATTGAATTGAAAATTAAATTTTATGGACGAGAGAATGCATTTTTTGGCTGCCTTCAAACATCTTTTATTAGATTTACTCTATAATTCTGAAGGAAGTTTGAAAATGCTGAAACTGAAAGTTGAATTTTCGTGACTCTATGAAAATAAGGTATCCTGGTATCGAACCGAAATTAATAAATAAGGTACCCTATTTGATAGGATATGTTATGATTCTAAAATTTTAGAACCGATTTTTTTAGGATAGGTTCCGGTTACACCTAAATAAGATAGGGTACCATATTTTGCACACCCCTAGTTGAGTTATGTCTAGATTTTTATATGATATCAAAGTTAAATTCATGTTTAGGGAGCAATACTACTTACCACGTGACAGGATATTGAGGAAAATATTTAATTGGCTCATAATTGATTTAATCTATGAATATAAATTTAAGACAACCTTCAACTCTTATAGATTAAATTTTGAGCTTATGTTCATCGATCAATATCAATTTTCAGACAATGTTGAATATATTCCTCCAAAAATGTACAAAATAAATTCAAATATATATTTTAAAATATGCAAATGGTAGCATTAGATAAGCGAAAGGACAGTGGTAATTCGCAGTTGAGGTGTCACCATATGGACCCAGAAGGAGCTCCCAATCAAAATTTTAAAAGCTCATTCTTTATTGTTTTGTCATAAAAGCCCCTCAAAAATTTAGAAATTTTGAAAATTCCTAAGCCTAAAAATGAAAATACCATTTTGAACCCTAATGTGAGTAATATTACATATATTGAATTTCTTACTCTGCCCCACAACATAATTTAAGACCAATGCAAGTTTAAATCCAATTTAATAAAGCGGTATTTTTATTTTTTTTTAACTCTCTCGAAGCATTAAAAAAATTATTAAAAAGATTAAAAAAGACTTGAAATTTTTTTAACCTTACATTCTTGCTGCTGGTGGGTGGGTGTGAAGACTTTTGAGGCTTTAAGCGGCTGCACGGCCGCATTTTCATGCTTGACGACTTTGTTCTTCTTCAACAAATTCGCATTTAACAATTTATGTTGACAAACGGTGACGTATTGAAGCATCATGTTCAAGGATTTGAACTGCAACTTCTTGCTTTAACAAGAAATTAACCATCTTTTTTTTTTCTATACAACAAATGATGTTTTCACCACTATCTATTTGGAAAATCACAAATGACAAAAAAAAAAAAAAAAAAAAATTATTCCATTGTAATATGGAGGTCACATGTTCGAGTCGTGCAAATAATCTTATTATAGAAAAAAAGATAAGATTATGTACATATTAAATCATGTACAGAACTCACAATGTTAAAAAATTTCGTGTGCATGACCATCTTTATATGATTGTGTAAATAATTGTAGAAAAAATTGTGCACATATTACTGTTTCAAAGTTCGAAACTCACTTGTCATGGTTATGTCATGTCATCTATTAAAAGCGCATTATGATTAAGAAATATATGTCATCAAATTAATTTTTACCTATTTATATAAATATTTTATATAGAGAGAGAGTCAACTTCATGTCATAACACCAAGTTTAAATGGAACAAGCCCGCCATAACACTTAGTATATAGATTTCTTTTAATTATTCTAAATTTTGAGAAGTCATATGCGAGTTTCTAAAATGAGATCGGTATCGATAATGGATATAAATATAATAATTATATTTTACACTTAAAATTAAAATTTATGATACTATTTTCAAAATCAAATTTTAAGACCTAATTATTTATTTATGCGGATTGTCCCATGATGGCACGTTGCGTGAGAGTTTGCTGGTTGATTCTTTTTATAATGACCAATTTTTTTTTTTTTTTTTTTAACATTAGTCAATAGTTGATGGTGATGTAACCCAACTATGATTTGTTTAATTAACTTATGATATATATATATATATGATATTTTATTATAGTGAAATTGGGTAGCTTATAAAAGGAGATACAAGTTGACACGAAAGCGTGTTGGCCATGGCTTCGCTAAGGTGTCTCACAATTTAATGCATGACGGTGAGTGACAACTGAGCCTTTAGCCGCTGGCTGGCTTTGCCCCATTTGAATGAATTGAGTGGCGTCATGTCTCCATTAGAGGAAGCCACTGTCTCTGCTGTTGCCACTATTCCATTTTTGTTCCTTTGTTCTTTTTTCTTTTTATTTTTTTTGGCTTAGTGGATCCAATATTTTAATCTTTGAAAGTGACCTTATTTATTATTTTTTTTTTTTGGGTTCAATTATATTTTTGCTTTATCTATTATGATAGCGAATCTAATGTGCTTCTGTGCAAGCAGCAGCAGCAAAATGGATTCGTGTTTATCTCTGAATTTGAAGTTTCATGAGATATGATAATGACTCATTCGTCCAAATAATTCAAGCTGGTGATTTATTAAGTAATTTAATTTATTTCGGGGAAAAAGACACCTCTAGACTCGAACATTGCCCCCCAATGGACTGCTGTATCTTATCTTTTCAAAAATGAAAAGCTTACTGCTTTAGAAGAATCACAATTAAATTTTTATTTTAAATTAAAATTTCAATTTAATTTTACAATTTTATTGGTTTGAAATGGGAGTATATTTATCACTATTACTTTAGAAATAGACATCTAGACATTTTTTTTTGTTGGAAAATTTTAATTTTCGGAGGGAAATAAAGCATTAAACATATTTATCTTGGTAAATATTATACTCGAATATTAGTTTATATATGAAAATATCCGAAAACTTTAATTATATACACAAATTTTCAATCTATGTATTGATTTACACTTTTTCGGTGTAAATTAGTACGCTGCCTATGTGAGGTATAAAATTAAATTTAAAACTGTAAATTAATACACTGAATGAAATTTTGAGTATAAAATTTATCTTATTTAAAGTTTTTGAAAATTTTCCTACATAAACCAATCTTCAAATATAAAAATGATAATTTCCCTAAACATTATAATATTTTTTCCCCTTCGGTAGTATCTCTCAACATGATATGTTTGGATTTCGGACCATGATGACCTATTTATTGATTCGGACTTAATTTTGATGGACATTATAATATGTTAATCACCTCACTTATATTTTAATAGATAAGATTCACTAACAAAAAGAGGTTTGAATGTTCATTTATAAAATGATGGGATCTAATTGTCCATTAAAGTAAATTTGGAGTGATCAATTGAGTGTTCTTTTCCCTTTATTAAGAGTGAGTGATCAAAATCTTAAAAAATATATTAAAATAAGATTTTAGTGGTAAAGTTTACTCTAATATATTGGGATATAATTCGGTGATGAGGATTTCTGCAACTAAGATAATTGAACAGTTCGGTAAGGGCAGAGAGGGAATTTCCCACTTTTGGAGGATCAGATGCTCAGAGGTATTGGTCAGTTCTTAGACATTAAGAGAGTCTGATCGCTTCCTTCTCGGATCTGACCGACCATAGGACACAACATGACGCATATTTCAGAGACCGACAACACCAGAGCCGAGGCCGACCATAGTAGACCGGCAACTCGGTTTGGTTTTACTTTATCTCCTGGAACAAGCGCATAAGCTCAAATATTTTGGGTCAGGACGGGAACAGTTTGGGCAGTTCGGCAGATCATTTGGCCGACCTCTTGAAGACCGACGTGAGATCAGGGTAGTTTGGACTTTTCCCTTTGACACGAATCACTATTCGAAAGCTCTTTACAGGCTAGCATCGTTATTGCGTGTGGCAGTGGAGAAAGCAGGGTGATGTGACTACCCGTCAGGTGGCATGTTTGCTTTCGGCGACGACAGTCTTGAGGCAGAGAGCCCGTCGATCAACCAGAAGATCACGTGGGTGATATAATTGAGGCATGGTAACAGTGTTGTAACTCATTGAGTATATAAAGGAGAGTTAGTTTCATTTGTGAAAAAGTTTGCAAAAATTTGTAACAAAAAAAAAAAGATGAACACTACTTGTAAAAGCTCGAAAGACGAACAACTCGGTTCCGCTTAATCTTTCCTTGGACATAGGTCGGCCGAGCTAGTTTTGGAATGAAAAACAACCTCCCACTTTGTGCCCGTGGATGTAGGCTGGACTCCCCCCGTCGAACCACGTTAAAACTCTCATTGTCGACTTTTGTGTGTTCATTTTGCCTTTTATCACATTTGCTTTTGGTCTCCCATAACCAAACAAATTCAAGGTTGAATGAGGATTATCTCGGGAGGGTTATCTCGAAACTGCCACTGGGACGAAAATCACCCGTCAACATAATTCTTAATACTTTTGATTTTCTTCTAAAAGATTAAAACTTATTGCAATAAAAATAATTTCTTCATAAGTATCTTCCAATTTTGCTTAACTAATTACAAGATTCATTTAGAACTCGACAAAAAGAGAAATTGAAGGGGAAAAAAACGAACAAACAAGATTTGGTATCTTAGAATACAACCATTAATTGAATGCATGCATGCAATATTGGCTTAATAATATTGAAGAATTTATTTCCTTAACCTTATCCTAAATAAATAAATAAATATATAAAAAGAACTACAAAATTTTAATTGATCTGACGTTTGCCAAAGTAGGGCAGCCACAAAAGATTCTGATAAAGCTTGCATCTCTATCTAATAGAGCTTAGGCATGAAATCAAAAAAGAGATTCCTTGTAACGTATGGCGTATGGCTTTTGCCTTTTGGGTGCCACAACGAGTCCCAAAGTTTACAAGCAATTACGATCGACCATTCAACCTCCCAACTTTCTAGGGTTAGTGATGAGTGGGGGTGTGACAGCCGGAGCTTATACTAGATAGTATTATAGAAATCTATCGACTTGATTTATACTCGAAAGTTAATTCAAGAATTTATATTATTAGCCCGATAACTGAGCACGATAGATGAGTGAGTTTTTATTTCTAACACCACCTTTGTCGCTTACATATTTTTAGTCTACTAACCTAACGCGTCTAAAATGTGATATTTTTATTATCATTACCACCACGTATTATACAGGATGATAAATGAGCCGAACTCGGAAAATTCAAACTCTAATTTGAAAGTTGTTTATTAATGATTTTAAGACTGTGAAAAAAAAATTCAATTTATTAAATTTTTGGGACTTTGCTTGTGTTGTGTAGTGTTCCCTACAGAGTGTCGTGCCAAATTTACTTGTTCTATCTCAATCAGTCCACTTGTTAGTGGCCAGCTTTTTGACATTGTTAGCCCCCAATTTGGCTTCTTTTGACAATTTCTTGAGCTGCTTTTCCTTTTGCTTGCTATCATCCAACACCAAAAATCTGCTTGCGTCATTGGCTCATTATTGAGCGAATTTTGGACACTCAAACCCCAAAATTTATTAAAATATACTTTATAAAATAATTAAAAATCTAATTAGTTAATAATGATATAATTTTATTTTTCCTTTATTAAAATGAACACTTTTTTTTTTTTTACGAAAATCAATTTTTTACTCATAAAATCAATATTCTAACTACGTAACTGAATATATTTCTATAAAATTTAACTTCAAGAAATCTATTTATTAGAGTTATTTTTACTTTTAAAAAATTGAATAAATCTTCAAAGACCTACGAGATAGTGAAATCAATTATGCTTAAAAAAGCAACATAACAGCTGCACACGTGAGGTTGATTATGATAACCCAAACTAACTAGATGAAAATTTGTGTGTCCATTCTTAAATCGTCAAGTCTTTGGGGGCAAATACCATATATCACGATTGTGTAAAAGAAAAAAAGAAAAAGAAAAGAACATACTATATATAACGATGGTGTAAAATTCACTATTTTGAAAAACCGGTCAAGTCTGATGAACCGGAACGGATTGGTTCAGATTTTAATTTTAATTTTTAAAACTAAAAATTAAATTTTAATATTTTTTTCATAATTTTTAATTAAATAAAACTATTTATGACGTAGGTCGGTTCTACCGATTTTTTCGGAATGATTCAACCGATCGAATCACTGACCCATTGAACATTTTGGATTCGGTTCTGAAAACACCGGTAAAAATAAGAACATACAATATATTAAAAAAACAATCGTATTTTATAATAAAAAAAAAATGATAGATACTTTTCATTTTAGCGGAGTAAGATAAATTTATCTCATTAATAAATAAGATATTTTATTAAATTCTAGGACATATTTTAACAAAATTTTCATTTTGAGTGGGGATGACGCCCATACTCACCTCTTAGCAAGAACAGCTCTGAGGGATAGGCAACATATGTCGGGTCCCACTTTTTTGAAAAATATATATGCCCCAAATCGTTTTTTTCCCAATTTATTTATATATTTTCCTCCTTATTATTTAAGTGATGAAAAAAAAAATAAAAAAAAAAAATAAGGGCCTACACCAAAAATAGCATCCAAATCTCCCATTTGTTCATTTTCCATTTCAGAAGTGAATCCATTTTATTGAAATTGAGAGTTGTTTTCAGTTTCAATGCCACAACTCTCCCATTATATTGCCAGAGCGAATTCTTCATTTTTATCGTTCCAATTTTGCCCTTTTAATCAAATATTCTCTCTGAAATTTTATTTTATTTTTATTTTTTAAATTTTCATAAGACAAAGGATATTTTTTGGGGCCGGCCTATAACTTCGCAAACCACATAATTGACCATTCTTCTTAGTGGCCACCGCTGTTTGGTACAGCTAATTTCTGGCAAAGATTAAATGGATCTCGGACTTTAATGGAAATATAAACAAATTTTACTGCTTCTTTGGGCAAAAGGTACACAAAGAATAGTTCTTTATTTATTTGACACAATGTTATAGGAAAATTAGCAAAATTAATAAAAATTAAGGTTTCAAGGTGTCCCATTCAATCAAAATCATAATGTTTGCCATTAACATTTTGAAATTTCCGAAATGTACTTCGGATAATATGAATTCTTCAAAATATATATCGAAGTTGGTGTAAAATTCAGAAATCCAAAGTCAAAATTTCGAATCTCTAAAGTTTTTAACCTTTTTTTTTTTTAATTTTTTATTCAAAACTTCGGATATCTGATGTAATCTTCGGATGTCTGAAGTTTGAAAAATTATTTATAAAATCGGGCATTCCTCATTTGTTATCACTACAAAACTTTGCATTTTATTCTCCTAAGTCTAAAATAGAATAAATACATTTAACTTTCTACAGTGAGTGGTCTTGGAAGAAATTAGATAATGATAGCGATGAATATCATGTGAGGATCTATATTTTTAGAATCAGTTGATGTAGGCACAACTTATGAGTAGTTAGTAGCCCTGCAACACATGTGAATACATTGGCAGCAATGCATATGACTTTTCTACAGAACCTCAGACAACTTGCATTGCAAACTCTCTGAACATCCATGCTTGGTTGTATGATAATTGTACCGCATATTCAGATTGAATATCACTCACAATATCTTTTAGCTTAACGATTCTCTTGACATCTAGAAATTTACCTTTGATAATGTCGCCAACAACCTGTGGTTTTAAAGTGTCCCCTTATAGCAATCAGAGCCAAGTCTCTATGCAGCTCAAGTTTAGAGGAGTAGCATTTATCTTCCCCAATTTCACCCCCACACGATGTTGATATGTTAGTGTATAAAGGCATATCCGTTGAAGAAATGGTAGGAGTGAGACATTGAGATACATCCGGTAGAATATTCAAGGAAACTTCTCGAACTATTGTTAAAGTACCAGCCATATCACCTCCAGCAAACCCACCAGTTGACCATTAATTGACTATGACACACCAGTTGACCATGACCCCTGGACATTTTTCATCATTTTTATCCATTGTATAATTGTCCCATGGAGCTTCATCCGACCCATAAACTGGAACTGATTGGCTTACCATATTACAACTTGACGAAGAACAACTTCCAGATTGTTGACTCTCGCTAGCAGTAATCTTATCCTAACTCAAATATAGCTCGACCACACTACCTTGTCGAATGACATCTGAGTGTAAATTTAAAAACCACTCACTGACTTCCAATTTCAATAACAAAACGTCGCTGCGAATGTGACGAAATTAAACTTTTAATATTGACTTTATATACCATTTTACTTCTCTGCATCCGCAC
>SKCR01011903.1:0-35966 GCA_019454045.1 Zanthoxylum bungeanum | reverse complement strand
ATATCCATAGTCGTAGTATTATCGAGACTGTACATCGATAATGCGGAATAGACTAGTATTGCACTTGACGTGTTATGAAAGCGTAACAACATAGTTCTCAAATATTTAAGTATTGGATACTTATGCAAGTGTGATAGGAGGTTGTGTTTACCGATGGTACGTAAACAACTTCGCTCTGGATAGACCCCGCGAAATCCCATTGGTAGTATGACTATGTGTCTATGGGAATCCGCATCAGGGTAGGTGTATTTGGTCTTAACCCGAGACTTGCATCGCTAGTACTTGCGACAATCAATACGCTTTGGTTTTGGTCGTCCAGGACTTTAATAGGTTCTGTGTACGCCTCTTCTGGGTTTATTGAGAATCGTAATGTATTGGGTGTGATGTCAAGATGGAAGTATCACTTCAGTCATATGGAGATGATGATCACGCATGGATACATAACTGGTACTCTAATTGGTTGTAACCATCGGGATAATATGACAAGGTCATGATTATCTGATTAAAGAGACTAGTTGCTTGTAATCCGATATACGCTTCGTACGGGGCAGACACTATTACAGTCACAGTCCTTGCATGTGACATCTGATACTGGATCGATATACGTAATACTACGTATAATATCCCTTACATAGATTAATATTCCTTTAAGAATATTTCTGGAGAATTGGGTAGGCACAGTGCTTTGCTAGAAGCCAACCATGTCTCGTAAATCGGTAAAAATATAGTACGAGGTACGTACGTGTTCGGATAATCCGACGACCAGATTTACTACCAACAATTCCACTATTCAGGGATCTCATGGGTCGCTTCCCGAATATTCACCGATAACGTATGATTCGAACATAATTAATCTGAGATTAATTACGGAGAGATTTTATCTAGGATAAAATACTATTTGAAGAGAGAGAACGATTAATTTGGAATTAATCAATATAATAATATATTCGATATATTAAACGAAATTAGATTTCGACGGGGAATTAAAATTGGATTTTAATTCTGGCTAACGAATTAATTTAGAATTAATTCGCGAGCGACATGAATAGTAATTTTGCTAGGCATAATTATTTAATTAAATTTGATTTAATTACGTCGCAACGGAAAATTCGTTAATTCGAAATTAGCGAACCCGAGCCCGTGAGTGTTAGCGAGCCCTCTCGGATTTTGAATCAAGTGGGGCCCACATGTCACATCACTTGTCACTTTAATTACTTTTTGGTGATGGGTTTTGGTGAAGGAATGATGGTGACTTGTATGACACATTTGTGTGTAATGATGGGAATGACTTTTACCAAATTTTTAGATTTGGTATATCATTTGATTTTTTGAATATCAAATACACAAGTAAACAACATATCATCATTCTCTCTCTCTCCCTCACGGCTTCACTCTCCAATATTTCTCTTCAATTCTTGGCTTGGCCGAAACTAGAAGGAAGAAGAAGGTGAAAATTTGTTGTAAATTTTCAAGAGCTAGCACTCAAAGGAATCATAACAAAGGGTCAGGGAAACTTTCCCAAGAGCTTGGAATCACTATTAAGCTTGGAGCTTGGGTTTCTACTTCAAATAGGAAGCTTGTAGACTTCTCAAAGGAGCAAGAATTTTGTGTTCAACACCTCCAAAATCCGATCAAAGTAAGTTTAATTCCGCTATTCTTCTTTGAGTATTCACTTGATTTCATTGCTTGAAATGATCTTGGGACAACTTAGAAACCCAACAATGGTATCATTGAGCCTATTTGAGCATGAAATTGATTAGGGTTTATATACTAAAATTTGGGTAAATTTGATTTGAGCATGATTTAACCAAATTGTTTGTTTGATTATGCTTGTATATGGATAACTTGGAGTTATATGTGATCAAATTGATGAAAAACTAATTGGATTATTTTTCCCCAATTTGGGTATGATGGCCGAATACAATATAAACCTTAGGTCATGGTATTTTTTTTTGTTTTTTGATAATTGGATGAAGACTTGGGATAAATTTATTTATGATTTAATTGGATTGAAATCGAAATCGGTTTTAAAAAATCACTAAATGACGTGAGCCTAATAGTAGGGGTGGGCGCGGTTCGGTTTGGTTCGGTTTTTAGCACCATATTTTACGGTTCAGATTTTTTACCTCTCAAACCAAACCATTAAATAACGGTTTGGTTTGGATTGAAAATTTTTTAAACCAGTGGTTTACGGATCGGATCGGTTCGGTTTACAGATTATTATATTTAAAATAAATTTTCATCTACTTAAGTGAAGAAAAAAAATGAGACATAATTAATTCTTGTATTTTTTAAAAATTACCTCGAATAATGATGCTACCATCATTGTAATTAAGAGACAAATCCAACATTTTACTTTCAAGAATAATGATGCTATCATAAAACAAAAAAGTTAAGAATAAAAGTATTAACAAATAAATTGAAGAATAAAAGTATTAACAAAGAAATATATTACAAAAAATTTAAGAATAAAAGTATTAACATACTAATAACAAGAAAATATAGAATAAAATTAAAAGAAAAATATAAATTTTTTTATTAAAAATATATAATTTTTTTTATTATAACGGTTCGGTTCGGTTTAACAAGTACGGTTCGGATTAGCTCCTGAACCGAACCGTAACTGTTTGGGGTGGGCCAATCCGAACCGTTAGAAAAAAAAACCATAAATTCGGTCCGGTTTGCGGTTTGGTTCGGTTCGGTAAGTTTTTTTGCCCACCCCTACCTTATAACATGTAAATGAGATGATTTTTGTTTCAATAATGTTGGACATGTATTAATGATGAATAAGCATGATTAATTGATTAAATTGATATTTTGGAAATGTTAATTTAGGTAATTAATTAATGTAATACACTTTAATTAATTAAATTATGAAATTGGAATTTTAAAATTTAATTAGTTGGGCTTAATTTAGAATGGGCTTATAATGTTGTATTTGGGCCTAATGGGCTTGGTTGGGCCAAGTTGGTTTAGGTCAATTGGATTGGATCCAATTGGGCCTAAACTATTCCATTAAGTCCAAATATGACAGATGAGCCTTTTATGTTTAACTGGGCCTAATGGGCCGAAATTGGTTTCTTGGAAAATAGGTGATTCCTTAATTGGGCTTTGATATTTTGTTTTCCTTAATAAATATTAAACGTTTTCCTTCCATTGAGTGATTCATTCTCAAGATCCAAGATTGGCACTGGTTTGTTGGCCAAAGTCAAGACCTTTGTCCATTGCGAATGTGTTTGAATCATGAAGGCTTTGTTCCATATCGTATGTCTTGTCCAAGTTGTGATTTGTTGGCTAAAGTCAAGATCACTTCTGGAATCATTAAGCTTGTTGTGCCAAAGCCAAGGCTTAGTTGATTCAGAGGAATAGGTTAGGAAAATATAGTGGATATATTGGCATATATATTGTATATATGTTTCGGACTTGGAGGTCCACCTACCGGATCTAGGAATTGGATGAGATCCAATTGATCTTAGAGATCTACCTAGTTAAATATCATACAGCTTGTTGGCCAAAGTCAAGGTTGTGTGTTATTTAACGGGATTCTAGCCCACTAGGAAACTAGGTTTCCCGAGTACTCAACAGAGGGTTAGAGGCTCGCCGAAAAATAGTGGGAGGCTAGTATTGAATTTGTAATTTCGTTCAAATACTTAGCTTTACGCGCTTTCAAATTATTTCATCAATTATTTTATTAGTTGGACTAATATATTATTATTTTTCTTGTAACAATTTGACTGTACACATACATCGTTAATCGAATAGTTGGACAATTGCGATTAAGATGACATGAAAGTTAAGCATTAGGGATATTGTCATGGGCGATAATGTCTTTAATGGCACAAACTTTCAAGACTGTGATATGAATCTCAGAATTGTTCTGGGATCCGAGAAGTTGCTCTACACTATAGAGAGACCTATTGGGCCTAAGCCCAGACCTGATCAGTTGCTTGAGTTAGAGCTTTAGAAGACTCATAGCAATGACAACGCGACTGCTCAATCGGAAATGCTTGCTGCTATGACTCCACAATTCCGTCGTCAAAATAAGGGATTGGATCCCTATGAGATGATGGCGAAGTTGCATGATCTTCACCGATCTAATCTTAGATCGCAAAGATATGAGTTGCAGAAGAAGCTCTTCCGCGCTCGCGTGTCAGAGGGTACGTCTGTTGAGCATCATGTGTCACATATGATTGCTGACATTGAGCAGCTCGGATAGATGGGCATCGTCTTTGAGGCTGAGACTTTTATAGATTTCATCATGAACTACAATATGATGAACCAAGAACAAACTCTTGGAAAATTGATGTCCACTCTGCGTGAAGCAGAGAAAGCCCTTCAAAAGAGCAAGAAGCGTGAGGCACACTTCGCTTCAACATCTCAGACTTCGAGGGCTTGGCCCAAGACGACTGGAGGTGTAAAGAAGAAGAATAAAAAGAAGGGCAAGGCCAAATCGTCAAAACCTTCTAGGAAGAGTAAAGACAAATCCCAAGATGTATGTCTCCAGTGCGGCAAGCGGGGTCACTGGAAGCGTGACTGCCGCAAGTACAAGACACACATGAAGGAAATCAAAGCGGGCAAGACACCAGCTTCATGTATGTTTGTTATAGAAATAAACATGTCTACTACTGATTTTAAAAATTGGATTTTTGATTCTGGTTGTGGAACTCGTATATGTACTGATGTGCATGATCTGTAGATTAGTAGGAGACTGGCCTCATGAGAGAATGACCTCCGCGATGGAAATGGGACACATGTCGCCGTTTTGGCCGTTGGCACTTTTGTTTTGGAACTGCCCTCGGGGCATGTACTTAAACTTACAGACTGTTATTATGTACCTAGTTTGACTATGAATATTATTTCTGTATCTATGTTAGCCCAATGTGGGTACACTTTTGTATTTAGAAACATTGTGTGTTTTATGTATAAAAATGATATGGAAATTTGCACTGCTGATGTAAATAATGGTCTTTATATTTTGAATATGAATCAATCTCAAACATATAATGTAACAAACAAAAGACTTAAAGTAAGTAACAAAGATGAAACTTACATGTGATATTGTCATCTGAGACACATAAACAAGACACATATATCCACACATTCGAAGAGTGGATACTTGGATGGATTTGATCCAAATTCATATGACGTCTAAGAATCCTGTTTATTAGGCAAGATGCCTAAATCACCTTTTAGCGGTAAAGGTGCACGTGCCATCGAACTGTTAGCCCTTGTTCATAGTGACGTATGTGGGCCCATGTCTAGCCAGGCTAGAGGTGGATATGAAAAATTCGAAACCTTTACGGATGATGCATCACGTTATGGTTATGTGTATCTTATGAGACACAAGTCGGAAACCTTTGAGAAATTCAAAGAGTTTCGACATGAAGTAGAAAAACAGATCGGCAAAAGTATTAAGACATTACGGTCGGACCGTGATGACTTCTTGATTACTTGAAATAATATGGTATTCTTTCATAGTGGACTCATTCCAGAACACCGTAATTAAACGGTGTGTCCGAACGGAGAAACCGAACTTTGTTAGACATGGTAAGGTCTATGATGAGTCGCACAGAGCTACCTATTTCCTTCTGGAGATATGCATTGAACAGTGCAATACTTACTTTGAATAAGGTTCCGTCAAAGTCTGTTCAACAGACTCCGTATGAAATATGGATAGGAAATAAACCGGGTTTCTCATTCCTGAAGATTTGGGGTTGCTGGGCATACGTCAAACGTTTGGAAGGTACCAAACTTGAACCCAAATCGGATAAATGTCTATTTGTAGGATATCCTAGGGAAACCAAAGGATATTACTTCTATCACCCACAAGAGAACAAAGTATTTGTTACTCTACATGCAGTTTTCCTTGAGAAGGAATTCCTAAATGCAGTGATAAGTGGGAGAAAAGTAGAACTCGATGAAAATCAGAGTGATACTGTTCCTGGCACAGAATCCTTAACGGAACATGAACAGTTCATCAGGGATGAAAATTTACCACAATCTTCGAATACACAAGAACTGTGTAGGTCGGAGAGAGTCAGAAAACAACCTGAGAGGTATGAGTTTCTGATCTCACCTCATGTGGATATTAATCTTATTTAGGAAGACGAGCTGACTACGTATGAGGAAGCGATACAAGGTATAGACTCCGGTTTATAGCAAGATGCGATGAATTTCGAAATGGATTCCATGTACACCAACCAAGTTTGGACACTGGTTGATGCACCAGAAGGCGTAAAGCCTATTGGTTGCAAATGGGTCTTCAAGAAGAAGACTGACATTGATGGCAATGTACAAACGTACAAAGCTAGGCTTGTAGCGAAAGGGTATCGTCAACGACATGGTGTCGATTACGATGAAACTTTTTCACCTGTTGTCATGATTAAATCCATTACGATAATGCTTGCTATAACTGCATATTTCGATTACGAGATATGGCAAATTGACTCAAAACCACGTTCCTTAACGGAAACCTTTTGGAGGATATTTATATGCAACAGCCTGACGGTTTTGTCGTACCTAGACCTGCAAACAAAGTTTGTAAGTTAAATCGATCCATTTATGGATTGAAGCAAGCATCGCGTTCTTGGAACCAACGTTTTGATGAGATCATAAAAGAATATGATTTCGTTCAAAACGAGGATGATCCTTGTGTATATAAGAAGGTTAGTGGGAGTGCACTGACATCCATTGTCCTTTACGTTGATGATGTATTGCTTATAGGCAATGACATTCCCATGTTAATATCGGTGAAAGCTTGACTTTCATTAAAATTCTTCATGAATGATCTGGGAGAAGCATCCTTTATTCTAGAAATAAAGATCTACCGGGATAGATCTAGAAAACTGCTTGGACTCTTCCAGAGCACGTACATTGACAAAGTGTTGAAGAGATTCAACATGGATCAGTCCAAAATGGGACTGTTGCCAGTGTCAAATGGCGTCACTCTATCTAAGGACATGTGAATTAAAACTCAAGATGAGAGAGACAACATGAGTCGGATATCGTTCGCATCGGCAGTCGGATCAATCATGTATGACATGATATGTACGCGACCTGATGTCTCGTATGCTTTGAGCATATGTAGTCGCTATCAGGCCGATCCAGGTGATGGTCACTGGATGGCGGTTAAGAATATCCTTAAGTATCTTAGATGAACTAAGGATGCTTTCTTAATCTACAGAGATGGAGAACTTGAGGTAACTGGGTATACCGATGCAAGTTTCCAAACCGATAAAGACGACTGTAAGTCGCAATCCGGGTACATATTTTGTTTGAATAACGGAGCAGTAAGCTGGAAATCTTCCAGGCAAGAGACTGTTGCCGATTCAACAATAGAAACAGAGTATATTGCTGCAGCTGAAGCAGCAAAAGAGGCAGTTTTCATCCGTAAATTCCTAATTGGATTTGGAGTAGTTCCGTTAGCAGCTGAGCCCGTTCCATTATATTGTGACAATAACGGGGCTATAACGCAGGCTAAGGAACCACAGTCTCATCAATGATCCAAGCATGTTCTTTGATGTTTCCATCTGATTCGTGAGATCATACATCGTGGCGATGTGAAGATCGAGAAGGTCGCATCAGAGGAAAACATTGCAGATCCGCTGACGAAAGCTATTCCTCAGCAAAAGTTTGAGCGACATGTACATAGTTCATGTATTAGATGCTTGAGTGACTGGCTATAGGCCAAGTGGGAGATTGTTAGACAATTATGACCTATAGCCTCACTATTTGTAAAAGACATTGTGGTTTTTATACAAATTAACTATGTAGCAATGGAAATTGCATTTTATCATTTTGTAATTTGATTACTTAAATATATAAATGATAAAAGACCTTATGATTAGTTCCTGATTTATAAGATATGAGACAATATCAATCCATAACGGTTTAATCATTAAATATCATAGTCGTAGTATTATCGAGACTGGACATCGATAATACGGAATAGACTAGTATTGCACTTGTGCGTGTTTTGGAAGCGTAACAACATAGTTCTCATATATTTAAGTATTGGATACTTATGCAAGTGTGATATGAGGTTGTGTTTACCGATGATATGGAAATAACTTCGCTCTGGATAGACCCAGCAGAATCTCATTGGTAATATGACTATGTGTCTATGGGAATCCGCATCAGGGTAAATGTATTTGGTCTTAACCTGAGACTTACATCGCAAGTACTTGCGACAATCAATATGCTTTGGTTTTGGTCGTCCAGGACTTTAACAGGTTCTGTGTACGCCTCTTCTGGGTTTATTGAGAATCGTAGTGTATTGGGTGTGATGTCAAGATGGAAATATCACTTCAGTCATATGGAGATGATGATCACACAGGGATACATAACTGATACTCTAATTGGTTGCAACCATTGGGATAATATGACAAGGTCATGATTATCTGATTAAAGAGACTAGTTGCTTGTAATCCGATATACGCTTCGTACGGGGCAGACACTATTACAGTCACAGTCCTTGCATGTGACATCTGATACTGGATCGATATACGTAATAATACGTATAATATCCCTTACATAGATTAAATATTCCTTTAAGAATAATTCTGGTGAATTGGGTATGCACAATGCTTTACTAGAAGCCAACAATGTCTCGTAAATCGGTAAAAATGCAGTACGAGGTACGTACGTGTTCGGATAGTCCGACGACCGGATTTACTACCAACATATCCAGGGATCTCATAGGTCGTTTCCCGGAGATTCACCGATGACGTATTATTCGAACATAATTAATCTGGGATTAATTACGGAGAGATTTTATCTGGGATAAAATACTATTTGAAGAGAGAGAACGATTAATTTGGAATTAATCGATATAATAATATATTCGATATATTAAACGAAATTAGATTTCGACGCGAAATTAAAATTGGATTTTAATTCTGGCTAACAAATTAATTTAGAATTAATTCGCGAGCGATATGAATAGTAATTTGGCTAGGCATAATTATTTAATTAAATTTGATTTAATTACGTCGCAACGGAAAATTCGTTAATTCGGAATTAGCGAACCCGAGCCCGTGAGTGTTAGCGGGCCCTCTCAAATTTTGAATCAAGTGGAGCCCACATGTCACATCACTTTTCACTTTAATTACTTTTTGGTGATGGGTTTTGGTGAAGGAATGATGGTGACTTGTATGACACATTTGTGTGTAATGATGGGAATGACTTTTACCAAATTTTTAGATTTGGTATATCATTTGATTTTTTGAATATCAAATACACAAGTAAACAACACATATTTATCATTCTCTCTCTCTCCCTCACGGCTTCACTCTCCAATTTTTCTCTTCAATTCTTGGCTTGGCCGAAACTAGAAGGAAGAAGAAGGTGAAAATTTGTTGCAAATTTTCAAGAGCTAGCACTCAAAGGAATCATAACAAAGGTGTTAGGGAAACTTTCCCAAGAGCTTGGAATCACCATTAAGCTTGGAGCTTGGGTTTCTACTTCAAAGATGAAGCTTGGAGACTTCTCAAAGGAGCAAGAGTTTTGTGTTCAACACCTCCAAAATTCGATCAAAGTAAGTTTAATTCCGTTATTCTTCTTTGAGTATTCACTTGATTTCATTGCTTGAAATGATCTTGGGACAACTTAGAAACCCAACATATCCCACACACAGCCCTTTTTCTCTTTAGTTGCCAATGCTACATAGGGATATTGTGTTTAATTATAATTTTGGTGTGGCCGTTCTCATTTTATAAAATGTGGACGTCTCTTAAAAGACAAAAAAAACATGAATTCAAGGTATTAAAAGATAAACATACATTATTTTTTATTGTTTTTTTAATCTCTTAACGAGAGTCTGTATTTTAATTTTCAAGACGCCCTTGACTGAGAATGATTTTTTTTTTTGAAATCGTTGGAAACCCTATAGCCAAATCACCCCATATGGGCTTAAGCTGTAACGATCGGTAGTTGTTTCTACTACATACAACTGTACTGTTTTGAAAGGACGAAGGTGCATAGAATAAATCATATTGAGACTCAAATATGCTAATGGAATGACTTTAAGGATAATTGGTAAAATCCTCGAAGTCCCGGGACGAGACTGTACGGTGTTCCCCTTTAGATAGCCTATGGTATTTGAGGCATAACTTTTTCGTATGAACTCCGATTTTTATGAATTTTATATTTTCAGAAATCTGAGATCAAGATCTACAACTTCTATATTGAATATTTTCTCAAATTTGGACCAGAAGTTGATAAAAAATGTGAGTAAAAAATTTGGATGAATAGTGATTTCGGGGTCAAAATGGAAAATTTTCAAATTTTCTTATCTTTTCTACATTTTTCTACAAGGAAACAAAAAATAATAAAAAATTAAAAAAAAAGCGAAAAAAGAAAAAAACGTGAAGGAAAGAGAGGGAAAAAGAAGAAGAAGAAGCGGAGGAAGAAAAAAAGAAAAGAAGAAGAAGAAGAAGAAGAGAATAGAGGGAGAAGCAAATGAGTTTTGCCATCCATGAAACTTAATGGAAGAGATGTGGATCCAACAAAAAAAAATAAGGTAATGAACTAAACTCAAATTCTAATACATGAGGTTTTGACAAATTGATGTTATGGATGTTGTAGAAACATGATTATGTGTTGTATGTTAGTGGTTAATTAGTAAAGAGATGAGTTATGGAGTTAAGTGTTGAGTTTGAAAAGTTTAGAATTTGTTTTAAGAATAATGGAATTGGGAATAAATGAGTGGTTAATGATGATAAATTGGTAGTTTTTGATGTGTGAAATTGATGTGATTTGTTGGATTGTGTATTGGAAGTAGTATGGAAGTATTAAGAATGTTTTTGGGTGAAGAACGCATAAAGAAAGAGATGCACCCATGATTTTGTACGTTATTAGCTTAAGATCATATAGTATTTATTCAAAGGACGTGGCTAGTCGAATGATGATATACTGGTGATCAATGAGTACTATCGTATAAGTCAACATGTGATCTTATGTCGGAGAATATAACGACACTAATGTATTATTACGAAGATCAGTGACCTTAAATAATAGCCCTGGGCATTATCGGACTCGAATCAGATCAAACCGAATCCGAATCCGATCCGATCCGATATACGCTGAGAAGTTTGATTCGATCGGACTGGATTATCATATCAAACTCGATTCGATCCGATCTGATAAATATCAGATCAGATCGGATTAGTTCGATCTGATTCCAATGATTTCGGATCGGACCAATCCGAAATCAACCCATTTCGGATCGAATTGGTTCGGTCCGATTCAAATTATTTCAGATCGACTTGATTCGATCCAAAATAGGATGATTTCGGATCGGATTGGTCCGATCCGATCCGAATTCGGTACACAGTACACAGTACACAAGCCAATTGATCATTCTATACAACATAAGCTTTCAGTAGATTCAATACAAAGAAAATGGCCACCTTAATATGAATTACACACAAAATATAACACAATAAGTCATCCACACTCAGTTAATATAATGCTTAAAACCCTAATTCGATCAAACACACTCACCAATCACCATCTTCTGATTCCACAAAACCAACACTCAAAAAGAAGAAAAAAACCAGGAGGAGAGGAATAACTCAACACGAAATGCCATGAATGCCTTTGAAAGTTGAAACAAACCCCGTATTTACACCACTACCATCACAAGCCTCAAAACCAACAACATTAGCAACACAATATTTCAATAAGCTACAACCCAGAAACTCTTTAACTAACACATACATACAGATGGATACGCAGTCACAACAAAGTTAATAAGCTATGCTCATTGAGCTTGTTCAATCACATCGTTTTTGCATTGTTGTATTCATCATATTAGCTTAAGCTTAATTGCCATTGCTGGAATTAACTAAGAATCAAAACCATATTTGAAACATAAAAGCATACAACTACTTTTCAAGAAACACGAGTCTCTTATTAGCTCCAAAAATTAAAATAAAAATCCCACATTTTATGTCTTGTAAATAAAAAAAACGCTTATTCAAAATCAAAAGCTTACACTCAAACTCATCCATCTTAAAATCCTAACTTGGTGCGGCGCAAGTGCCTACGCTTCACATTATACCTTAACAAAAAAATCCATTAAATATAACAAAACAAAACAATATTTTCAAGCTCTAAATACAATTAGGTAGCAGTAATAGTATTCCAATGGAAGATCATTTTTTCATCAGTAAACAGCTGTAGGATATCTCTAGTTATAGTCCTACGAGATGGGATATCAAAACGAGGGACGGTAACACTACGGAAATGTCGAAAACCCTCTTTCTCTATAAAGCTAAATAGTAGCTCGTCAACAATGATCATCTTCACAACTGCTTTTCGACACGCTGCTTGATTGAAATGACCGTCTCTCACGAAGAGATTTCCACTTGTGCCTCCCTCTTCACCAACCCCAACCAAAATACCTTGTGCTTCACAATAAGCCAAATATGATTTGCAGGTCTCCATATGCCTCTTCAAGTTGGTTGTTGACCGATCCTTCTACTACAAGCATAAGTCTTCTGACAATATGTACATGCAGCCATATTCGAGTTATCTTCACACATGCGGAAAACTTTCCACACTTCAGATCTTCTATTTCTTATTTTAGTTGCTTCTGATGTGATTGATGGCGATGAATCATGTTTTTTTTACAATTGCGGTCTCTCGGAGTTTGATGAAAATTTTCTCTTCTGTTTCATTCTTTATGTTAATTATACATCAAATGAATCTGATTCCGACCCACTATTATTGGGTGAGCTTTCAAACCCACTCATCTAGTACAAAGAAAAATAAAATAGACAATTAGACATATTGATGTTTAAAACTTTTAATACTTGCAAAGCAAGTAAATACTAATAAAATCAGTAGAGTGCTTATATGTAACAATAGTGTTTTTAATAGCACAACTTCACAAGCACCAATAAAATCAGGCAAAATTGATTTCATCCAAATGAGTCAGATTAACTAAAAGAGATATTAGTAAGAAATTGTGAGTATAATACATAGAGAAAAGACGCTTGATTGTTTAGCATCCAATTCAGGAAATGCTGGAACAAGACAGAGTTGCAAGATAAGGATCAACCATGCCGCCAATTAAGGCAACCGATAACTAAGAAACGAAGAGGCTAGTCAAAGTCAGACCATCAGATAGAATGACTGTGAAAGTGAAACTAAAAAAAATGGAGATGTAACAAGAATTAACAGAAATCTAAGGAACTTGGAAGTAGCCTAAGCAAGATTTTACCATATATATACATGGACATAAGATGCTGCAGACTAAGTTTTACTCAAGCAAGTAATTAATGAGAATCAACAATCCTATTTTATATGGAGACTATACTGAGAATTAAACATTAAAAACCGAAAACTAACTACGACATAACTTCCTTCATATCCAGTAGCTTTGAAAATAGATAACTACTCCGCCTAATTCCAAATAAAATTGCAGGCAAACAGTCACCTCAAAAAGCATATCCATAAATGCATAACTTCCCATCTGCTTCCTATATTCATGCAAACTTCTTCCCATCTACTTCCTATTCATCCCCACTTCATCCATGTCACCACACCCATATCACATAAACCTTGCGAAACTCAATGCCAACGGGAAAATCTGGAGAATACTGACCCACCAAAACAAAAAAAAAGTCATTGCTCACTGATAAGTACATGAAAATGTACTTTAAAACATCACTTATCTAGGGTTATTGTTAAGTATTTAGTTATATAATTCATATTTTATCACATAGTTTCAATTGTTATATTAATTTAGAAATATTCATTATTTACACTAATTTAGTGATTTTTATTTGTAGGGATATTAATATATGGATCCTGGACAAGTGCAAGTGTTTAGGGATGCATAAGAGGCATACAGGCACAGAGAACGCGAAGAGCAGAAGTTGAACTGGCGCCGCAGCTCCACAGAATAGGGCCACGACGCCCTTGAAGCTGAGACTGGCGCCATGGCTCCACTCCCCAGTATAAAATCCAGAAGGTTAGGCGCCATGGCGCCAAAGGAGTAACTGGCGCCGCAGCGCCAGTTTTAGTCATTGAAGCCCAGCGCCGCGACGCCCATGCTCTTCAGTACAAGGTTCCCGAGAGTTTGGCGCCGCGCGCCACTCAACCAGCGCCGCGGCCCTGCGGAAGGTTTTCTCACGTGTACAGGTCTCGCTTTTTAGAGTTTTCTGAAATCCTAATGACACCCTGACACTATTATAAATACAACAGTTCGTCCAGAACCAAAGGGAGGCTAGTGACACAAATACAAAGGAGAAATCAGAACCGTGCAGATTCCCAGGACCAGAACCAATGCTTCATCCAATGATTTCACTATCTATCTCTGTTGTTTCTTCATCTAGCATGCGGAACTAATCTCATAGGCAAAGCTAAGGGCGAACTCTTGTACCCAACTCTTGTATTCTTGTTATTTGATTCATGGATGATCTTATTTGATTAATATAATTGTTATTCTATTCATCTCTTTATTCTTTGATTATTTGAGAACCAGATCTTATTAGTTTACATATAGATTCAGTCATGCTTTTTCTATGTGTTGTTGGTAAAATTGGTTTGATAGATTAAGGTTGTTTTGCGAGTTAATCTTCTGCTGCAGTATTGTCCGATGGTATATTATCGTCGTTAGATAGGTTGTAATGATAACCTTGTGAGTTGTGAACGTAGAGAAGATTGAATGACAATTACCTTCGAACTTAAACTGGTGTAGAATTGAATATCTTCCAATTGTGGATTTGGGACGTGAAATCCTCAATTACGTAATTAAATGAATCAATAACGGAATATAAGTAATAGGTACAAGAGGGGACCCTGACGCTTTGCTCTTTCTCATTATTGTTAAAATCTCTTAAGCTTTTTGAAATCTTTAATTCTCCATCGCAATTTGACCTTTCTTTTAAGTTAGTTATTGCTAATTTTTTTGTTTAAATAAATCAGTTCTTGTAACCATTTCTCTGTGGAATCGACACCCCAACTGTACTGAGATAACCGCGAGTCATATTTGGGCGTAATCAAAATTTGGCGCCGTTGCCGGGGAGACGGTTTACAAGCAAAAGGACCAGGTTTGCTTAGTCAATAACGAAGCGGTAATTTCGTTCTTTTTTTATTATCAGCATTCTATTTTATTTTTATTTTTAATCAGTTCTTTTTTCTAGTCTTTTACTTTAGTAATTATTTTAGTTGTTTTATTTATGTTTTAGTTTAGTTAGATTTTAAGTTTTAGTTTATTCCTTTTTATTTATTTGTTTACTTTTATTTTATTTCTCATATTATTTGAACTTAAATTGCATGCCTAGACGTAGGGATAGATTTGGTGGGTTCATTAGAACTGAGGAAGAGAATCATGATTCAGAGAGTTTGTTTGACAATCTATTTGCCACACCCTCCACATCTAGTGCACACACCATGAGTAATTACGAGAGACCACCTAGGAGGACTCTTGAAGAGTACCTCCACCAACTCACACAGCTACACTTTCGTGTATCATGTTTCCTCCAAATGCACCACCCGTAGACTTTAAACCTGGGATGATTCAGTATCTCCCAACCTTCCATGGTTTGGAGAACGAAAATCCCTATGTTCATATTAGAGAATTTGAAGAGGTAGTAGCGATTTTCCATGACCGGTTTGGAACCACGGACACAATCAGACTTAAGTTTTTCCCTTTTTCCCTTAAGGACAAAACTAAGAGTTGGTTGTACTCTTTAAGATCTCGGTCAATAAGATCGTGGGGCGAGATGACCCGGGCATTCTTTGACAAATATTTCCCACACCACAAGACAGATGCCCTTAAAAAACAAATCTCCACCTTTTCCGAGAAAGACAGTGAGACCCTTTACCAAACATGAGAGAGGTATAAGGAGTTGTTAGCTAGTTGCCCCCACCATGGATTTGAGAGTTGGCGTTTAGTTAGTTACTTTTATGATGGATTGACACCTAGGGAGCGCCAATTCGTGGAGACGATGTGTAATGGTGAATTTATCCGAAAGGACCTTGATGAGGCCCTTAAATACCTAGATGACCTAGCTAAGAAGTCTCATACCTGAACTGGACCTAATTCAAAGGATAGCACTGATATGACACACCTCACTCCTCCTATTAGAAGCGTACACCACTTGAGAGAATATGACAGCCTTAAAGCGAGAGTTGAACTATTAACCAGGCAAATGGGAACCTTACTAGGCAAGGACAGTAGGTCTATGCATACAGTAGCCCACTTAGAGCCTCATGAAGTTTGTGCTGTGTGTAATAGGACCGACCATTTGACACAAGAGTGCCCTACACCTAGAGAACCATATGAGAATCAATGCAATGCATTATGGACGTATAGGAAACCCTACACACCGTACTCAGACACTTATAACCCTGGTTAGAGAAACCATCCCAACTTCAGTTGGAAACAAGACTCCCATTAGTCGAGTCAGACACCACAACCTAGGAGTTACAGTACCCCACCTCAGTTTCAGACACATACCATCCCAAGGAATTCCTTATAGGACACCATGTAAGCCTTTGTGGAAACTCAAAGTAAGACCAATCAGAAGTTTGAATCATTGATAGCTCAGTTAGCGGAAGATAATAAGGAGATAAAAAGCCAATTCTCTAAGTTAACTAACGTCTTGAGTGTAAATGAACAAGGAAAATTCCATTCCCAAGCTCAACCTAATCCACAAGGGCAACACATGGCACAGACTGATCATGGAGGTGCAAATGTAAAAGGTGTCAATGCCATAACTATTAGGAGTAGTAAGGAGGTAGGAGTAAAAGACACCCCAAACACAACAGATCCGACTAAGGATAATAGTGTAGATACTCCTCAAGAAGACCCAGAACCACATCTCTCAGTTAGAGTACCATTTCCTCAGGCCCTTAGGCCAGCCACCAAAGCTGCAGACCCGAACGGTGAGATCTTAGAACACCTTAGGCAAGTAAAGATAAACATGCCTTTGTTACATGTAATCAAACAGGTTCCCACATACGCAAAGGTTTTAAAAGATCTATGTACCATGAAGAGAAAGCACCATATGAAGAAAACTGCATTCCTAACGGAACAAGCTAGTGCAGTGATTGAACAAAAGACCCCACCGAAATATAAAGACTCGGGGTGCCCCACCATCACTTGCCATATTGGTACATGCGAGTTTGGTCAGGCATTACTAGACTTGAGCGCGAGTGTGAATCTCATGCCGTATTCCATATATACGCAATTAGGTCTTGGAGAGATTAAGCCTACATCAGTAGTCTTGCAGTTAGCGGATCGTTCTGTCCGAACCCCACGAGGGGTAGTAGAGGATGTCTTACTCCAAATTGACAAATTCTATTATCTCATTGACTTCTTGATCTTAGACATCCAGTCCGTAGTTAAAACCGAATCCAAAATTCCTCTTATCCTAGGTAGACCTTTCCTTGCTACAGCAAATGCTCTTATCAATTGTAGGAATGGTCTCATGAAATTATCGTTCGGGAACATGACACTGGAAGTGAACATTTTTCACATCGGGAAACAACCACAAGATGACGTTGAATGTCATCAGACATTCCTCATAGATACAATTGTGCCAGAATTTGCTCTCATTCTACACGAGTCTGACTCTCCCGATCATCTTCTTCCAGATTCGAACCTTTTAGACACCCTTGAAATAACCAACCCTTCGGACTTTGCTACAGGTTACTCTGTTTGGCAAAAACATGGACCAACAGGATGGCAGTCGCAGTTTGAGGCTTTGCAGAAGGAAATGGATAGACCAAAACCCTCTTCGGTCGAAACACCGAAAATTGAATTAAAGCCCTTACCAGAAGGACTTCAACATGCGTTCCTTGGATCAAGGGATACATTCCCTGTTATCATTTCCTCAGAGCTTAGTGCATCGCAGAGTAATAGATTACTTGAGATGTTGAGTGAGCATAAATCCGCACTTGGCTGGACCATATGAGACATTAAAGGTATTAGCCCCTTGATTTGTTCCCATAAAATTCACCTAGAAGATGGAGCTACCCCTCATAGAGATCCTCAACGTAGACTTAACCCCACCATGAAAGAAGTAGTGCGTAATGAAGTGATAAAGTTACTAGATGCGGGTATTATATACCCAATTGCTGATAGTAAATGGGTTATTCCTATGCATGTTGTCCCTAAAAAGTCGGGAGTTACTGTAGTGAAGAATGAAGCAGGAGAACTGGTTCCTAACAAGGTAGTCACAGGTTGGCGTATGTGTATCGATTACCGAAATTTAAATGCTGCCACCCGAAAAGACCACTTCCCACTTCTCTTTATCGATAAGATTCTTGAGCGGGTCGCTGGTCACCCATTTTACTGTTTCCTGGATGGATATTCAGGATATTACCAAATTGAGATCTCATTGGAAGATCAAGAGAAAACCTCCTTCACCTGCCCTTTCGGAACTTATGCTTTTCGCCGCATGCCATTTGGTTTATGCAATGCCCCTGCCACTTTTCAAAGATGCATGCTGAGCATTTTTAGTTATATGATTGAAAAGTGTATGAAGGTGTTTATGGATGATTTAACAATGTTTGGCGACTCCTTTGATACATGCTTCCTTAACCTGAAAGCAGTGTTAAGTCGATGTCAAGAAAAATGCCTCGTTTTGAACTGGGAAAAGTGTCACTTTATGGTCTCTTCAGGAATCGTTCTAGGTCATATTGTTTCATCCAAAGGCATTGAAGTCGACAAATCAAAGATTGAGTTAATATCCAAGCTGCCAACATCCAAAACTGTTAAGATGTGCGATCATTTCTCGGGCATGATGGCTTCTATAGGAGATTCATACAGAACTTATCCTCTGTCTCTAGACCATTGTGTAACCTTCTCGCTAAAGATTATTCCTTTGAATGGACACATGAGTGTGAATGCGCCTTCCGGATGCTAATAACTAAACTCACCTCTGCCCCAATCATGCAACCACCTGATTGGAATTTACCATTCGAAATTATGTGTGATGCTAGTGACTACGCAGTTGGGGCGGTTTTAGGACAAAGACGGGAAGGGAAACCTTTTGTCGTGTATTATGCCAGCAGAATTCTAAACAGTGCTCAAATGAACTACTCCACAACTGAAAAAGAACTGCTGGCAGTAGTCTTTGCCTTAGACAAATTTCGTGCATACCTAATTGGCTCCCTCATCACCATTTTCATCGATCATGCAGCTCTCAAGTACCTCCTTTCGAAGAAAGATGCTAAGGCCAGATTGATTAGGTGGATCCTGCTGCTACAGGAATTCGACCTGACAATCAAGGATAAAAAGGGTGTTGAAAATGTGGTAGCAGATCACTTGTCTCGCTTGGATTTTAACGACTCCGCTGAAGGCCCACCAATTCGCGATGACTTCCCTGATGAACATCTTTTCGCGGTCACACGAGCACCATGGTATGCACACATTGTCAACTTTTTAGTTTCTGGCGAGTGTCCGTCCACTTGGAATTCACAAGATAAGCGTAAATTCTTAGTCGAGGTACGTAATTTTTATTGGGATGACCCATACTTATTCAAATACTGCCCCGACCAAATATTGAGACGTTGCATTCCTGAAGATGAAGTTCTCAGTGTGTTGACCTTTTGTCATGCCAACGCTTGCGGAGGCCATTTTTCTGTAAAGAAAACTGCTGCAAAAATTCTGCAGTGTGGTTTCTATTGGCCCACCCTATTTAAGGACACAAATGGATTCTGCCGCTCTTGTGAAAGATGTCAGAAATTAGGTGCTTTGTCCCGTCGTCATATGATGCCCCTTAACCCTATTCTTGTCATTGAAGTATTTGATTGTTGGGGTATTGATTTTATGGGACCCATTCCACCCTGATTTGGTTATCTTTACATTCTTCTCGCAGTTGATTATGTGTCTAAATGGGTTAAGGCAGTAGCTTGCCGAACGAATGAAAACGCTACTGTAGTCAAATTCTTAAAGGAACATGTTATCACGTTTCGGTACCCCCCGAGTCATCATCATCGATCAAGGAACACATTTTTGCAATCGATCTTTTGAAGCCTTGATGCGCAAATATGGTGTGGTGCACAAGATCTCTATTGCCTATCACCCACAGAAAAATGGGCAAGCTGAATTAGCAAATAGTTCCTATGATGATATTGTTTGTGTTAGGATGAAATCTTAGAAACGTTAAGCTCTTTAATGCACTTTTATCTGATGATTTGAGTAGTTTATCTATGTTAGACTCGCAAGCACTTAATTATAGGTTTTTAGCAGTGAAAGCCTGAGTAGTTAACAAAGTGACTAGTTGAAGGAATTGCATGTCGATGAATGACCGTTTGTTTAGATATATATCCTGATTTGCTTGTGTTATGACGTAAGGTATGGTTGCAAATAAAAGAAAAAATCTCTGAAGAAAGAAAATGAACCACCTATAACCGATAAGCGTGAAACTACCCATGGGCGAGTATTAGGACCACCATGAGGAGAAATGCTACCTTAAAGGGTAGGTGTGTTGAAAGAAAAAAAAAATGGCAAAAGAGAAAGAAAAGAAAAATTCAAAAGAAAAAGCAACAAGAGACAAGAAAGAAAAGTAAAAAAATCATACCATATTGAGCACTCATAAAAGCAACTACAGAGCTTAATTGAGATATCTAGGTTGGTTTGACCCATCGATCCCGATTTTTAAACGAAATCATTGAGTTGGCTTACCTGGGAACTAAGTTGTGAACGAACCTTAGCACACACACACTTTGAGTCTAGCTTAGATGATTTATTCAAAGATTTAGATTTGAGTTGCGTTGCGTTGAGTACTTTGAAGGTTCTATGGTTTCATTATGATGCATTCTCTGACTACAAACTTATGTGAAACTATTGGGACTATTTAATTTTTTTGCATGATTGTGTGTTTCGAATGACGTTTGTGGGTGTCGTCGCTGTAATCCCTCAAGAGACTATAACTCGTCCACTAGGGACACCTAGGGGTTTAAAGGCTTGTTGCATACGCTAAATGCAATCGTGATCCCTACGAAAGTGGCTTAGATAGTTTTTATTTTTATTTAATTTTCATTTTATTTTACGCTTGAATTGCTAGGGACTAGCAATAAGCTGGTTGGGGTTGTGATAAGTGCATGAAAATGTACTTTGAAACATCACTTATCTAGGGTTATTGTTAAGTATTTAGTTATATAATTCATATTTTATCACATAGTTTCGATTGTTATATTAATTTAGAAATATTCATTATTTACATTAATTTAGTGATTTTTATTTGTATGGATATTAATATATGGATTATGGGACAAGTGCAAGTGTTTAGGGATGCATATGAGGCATACATGCACCGAGAACGCGAAGAGCAGAAGTTGAACTGGCGCTGCAGCTCCACAGAACAGGGCCACGGCGCCCTTGAAGCTGAGAATGGCGCCATGGCGCCACTCCCCAGTATAAATCCAGAAGGTTATGCGCCATGGCGCTAAAGGAGTAACTGGTGCCGCAGCGCCATTTTTAGTCATTGAAGCCCAGCGCCGTGACGCCCATGCTCTTCAGTACAAGGTTCCCGATAGTTTGGCGCCGCGGCGCTGCTGAAGGTTTTCTCACGCGTACAGGTCTCGCTTTTTAGGGTTTTCTGAAATCCTAATGACACCCTGACACTACTATAAATACAATAGTTCATCCAGAACCAAAGGGAGGCTAGTGACACAAATACAATGAGAAATCAGAACCGTGAAGATTCTCGGGACCAGAACCAATGCTTCATCCAATGATTTCCCTATCTATCTCTGTTGTTTTCTTCATCTAGCATGCGGAACTAATCTCATAGGCAAAGCTAAGGGCGAATTCTTATACCATACTCTTGTATTCTTGTTATTTGATTCATGGATGATCTTATTTGATTAATATAATTGTTATTCTATCATCTCTTTATTCTTTGATTATTTGAGAACCAGATTTTATTAGTTTACATATAGATTCAGTCATGTTTTTTCTATGTGTTGTTGGTAAATTGGTTTGATAGATTAAGGTTGTTTTGCGAGTTAATCTTCTGCTGCAGTATTGTCCGAGGGTATATTGTCGTCGTTAGATAGGTTGTAATGATAACCTTGTGAGTGTGAACGTAGAGAAGATTGAATGGCAATTACCTTCGAACTTAAACTGGTGTAGAATTGAATATCTTCCATTGTGGATTTGGGACGTGAATCCTCAATTGCGTAATTAGATGAATCAATAACGGAATATAAGTAATAGGTACAAGAGGGGACCCTGACGCTTTGCTCTTTCTCATTATTGTTAAAATCTCTTAAGCTTTTTGAAATCTTTAATTCTCCATCGCAATTTGACATTTCCTTTAAGTTAGTTATTGCTAATCGTTTTTGTTTAAATAAATCAGTTCTTGTAACTATCTCTCTGTGGAATCGACACCCCAACTGTACTGCGATAACCGCGAGTCATATTTGGGCGTAATCACTCACCACCACTGATTTTCTACTCACCTACCAGAGCCATGACAATCATTTGCACCACCACTTATTTCGAGCCACCCATAAGAGCCACAACACTCGCTTGATCCATCACTCATTGTCAACCCACCAGAGCCAAGATAGTCACTTGTACCACCACCGCAATAAGCAACCCAACACAGACTCACTCGCACTACAAACCCAAACCAACTACTGAAGAAACAACCCAACAAAGACTCGGACTACGACTCATTTTTTTATTTCTTCCACTATATAATTGAAGATCAAATTAACTAAAATATTGTCACATTTTTCTCACCAAATTCATTTTATTTCTCGGAAAACAAACAAGTAAAAAAACTTAAAATTAATTTTACTTCATCGAGGGAGGCAGTCAAATTTACCAATTGAGAGAAAAATAGAAAAGAAAATGAAGAATGGAACTTACTAGATGATGCATGCTTTGATCCTTGATGAATGAAGATGAAACAAGAAAATCAGAGCCTCAGATTTGTTGTCTCTCGGCGCCGACGGTGAACTGAAATGAAGACCGAAATCGAAATGATCAAATGATTGTTGACCGAAATGAATGATCGATGAACCCTAAGAGTCTAAGACTGAAACTAAAGAGAAAAGAAAATGAATGAACGATGAAGTGATAAAGTCATGAACCCCAAGACCGAAATGAAGAAATGAACCATAAATTCCTAATTAGTATTTGACTCAGGTATGCAAAACGACGTCGTTTAAGAAACTCCAAAACGACGTTGTTTTGCATTTTAATGAAAACAAAAAAAACGAGCGGATCGGATTGGATCGGATAAAATCCGATCCGATCCGAAATCCGTCGAACCGCAACAACCTCATTCGATCGGATTAAATAATCAGATCTGATCCGTCCAGTCCGACCAAATCGAATTGCAATCGGATCAGATCCGATCCGATGCCCACCCCTATTAGATAATATTATCATGTGATCTTACGCTTTTGTGATCGAGTTCAATTTTCATTATACTAATGAAAGCATTCATTATTTGTGTCCTTATGATATGAGACTCATTATTCATTCTATTAACATCATGTCAATCTTGGCGAGACACAACAATATTGATAAAGTAATATATTACTGCCCTATATAATAATAATATCTTACCATTAACTGAATTTGAGACGACATATAAATATGGTTAACTCTCATAATCACAAATATCTTTTAGATTAACGATATTTATATGTCATAATATCTCGGGACATACACATAAATATGAAGATGAAGATGTGTACAAAAATAAATGTCTTTATTATTAATAAATAAAAACTATATTACAAAATATTATATCCTAAATCATGATATCCCAACAGATTTTAAGGCATACACGCTAACAGCAAAATCCTTATATTCTTATGTTATGTTCTGATATATCATAAAGAAAATTGATTTCTTCATCCCTTAATTATTTGCCGGTTTAATGGTATAGATATATGTTGAATTTTATTGATGATAAAACTTATTCTCGAAATCGGATATGAAAAGTTATTCCGATATATCATTAAGAAAATATGTGTATTTGGGTGTGGGCCCAAGCATGAGCTTATCCCACATATGTGAATGAACCCCGAGTTGGGGTCCACTTTAAGGGGTTGGGTGGGGCCCAAGGATAAATTAAGAAATAAAAAAATATATATATATTATGTATGAAAAAATGTTTTTACCATAAATAATTATGTGCTAATTGTTAAAGGTAGGGTGACAATTTGAGTTATGATTCATTTATTCGTTCGATTCGATTCGCTTTAAAGTGAATGCATGCTTGAAAAATGGATTCGTTTAATAAATGGGTCAATTCGATTCGATTCGTTTATTAAATGAATCGAATACGAATTTAAGCTCATTGATTCATTTATTCATTTAGGATTCGTTTTATTATTTTCTTTTACTAGTTATTGTTATTTTTCAATTAAGATTCGAGAAATTATGACTAATTACCATAGAAAAAAATAATATTGTCGATATTTGGTGAGGTATTTTGAGTAAATATATTAATTACATATTTCATATGTATATATTTATAAAAAATTAATGTAAATAAATTATGGTAAATTATGTTATTGAATAATATCATGACTAAACGAATATTCGTATTTGATTCGTTTAATAAACGAATCGAATACGAATCCTGATATTAGGATTCGTTTAATAAACGAATCGAATACGAATCCATCACATATTGATTCGATTCGTTTAGGATTCGATACGAATTCGATTCGTTGATTCGTTTTGTCACCCCTAGTTAAAGGATCCAATTACGATATCTTTGAGGTACCATACCTTTAGGAGTATAATCGAGCCGAGTAGTGTCTAGCTCGACTCGTCTCAATAAGAATATATATGATCTCGAGTTTAAATTGGGCTTTATATGTGTTGTTTGAACTCGTTTCATTAAGAAAATATTGAGTTCAACTCGATTGTAATTTGATTACTAAATTCGGCTCGAATTGAGCTCGATTAATTTAAAAAATTCAAGTTTTTATTTATTTCAAATTTTAAATAATTTCCATACAACATTTAAATTTTTATCACAAAGACATACACATATATAATGTTTGCGAGTCAAAAATGAGTTGAGTGAAACTTTTACTAGATCAGTTTTATTTAATAATCGAGTTATTATTTCCGAATTCGAATCATTCATTTATTAATGAATCGATAACAAATTAAGCGAAATACAAATTGAACTATTCATGAACGACTTAATACATTTACAGCCTTGTATATCTCAGAGTATGACCACCATCAAATGCTTAAAAAATCAACAATAGTCAACAAAATATATACCATAATATGGGCTAAGTGCCTCTGGGATACCATAATCAAAGCTTGTATTATACTCAAAGGTTTTTCTTTGAAATTTTAATTAATAAAATGGACATTTATTGATGTATCAATTAAATATTATTTAGGTGAAAATATAAAAAGAAAAATAGGCAAGTTTGATAGCATATATCCTCTTTTAAAATTATAAAAGATTATATTATTGAACAAATATTTTTTAAATTGCATTCAAGTATGATGATAATTTGGTCGCGAATGAGTATGATTTGGTGGTATAAGATTAAAATTTAGTTGTTTAAGTCTAGGTTCGTATCCAATGGATAAACTTCTTGTAAAAGCCTAAGCTAGCCAAAATGATTTTATATTCCGCTTAAGTGCAAGTCAATGGTTTGGTGAGACTTCCAACGTTTTCAAAAAAAAATAGGATAATTTATAAAGTAAAATCAATTATTAAGCCAAATTAACATTTCAAACTAAACTCAAACAAAGTCAAGTGTTTTTATATATCTAAATTGCATAATTACAATACAAAATAGATTATTTAAAAAAATAACTCAAAAAACTTTATTATACTTATACCAAAAAATGACACACTTCTAATTTATATTTTTATTGCCCATAGAATTTTTTTCCCAACTAAAAATACTATTCTTCTCCAAGCGTTTTTCTGTCTAGATTTAATTTTTTTGGGTATTTTTGATAATTTCCCTGGTATTATTTAAAATTTACCGAAAGGTAAAGCCGTAATGTATGAAAATTAGGGTAATTATGTAAATTATCCAAAAAACAAGGTCATTTATGTAAAGTTTCTAAATATCGTTCGCTCTTCTGATGACCTCATTCGCGCTCACTCAGTAGTACGCATAATTCACAAATCCAAGTGCGTAATAAACTTTCTGCAAAACCCTAACTCGTCGCTGAGTCAACTCACTCGAACACATGGATACGCACTCGTCTCACCTAACCGCACCGAACCGCTCCCGCAGCTCACAGACGCCGTCGCCGTCCCACTCCGCCTCTGCATCCGCCACGTCATCGATTCACAAGCGCAAGCTGGCAGCAACAGCCGCAGCTGGAGCGTCTGAGGACCACGCGCCGCCCGCATTCCCTCCCTCGTTCTCCGCCGACACTCGAGACGGCGCGTTGACATCCAACGACGACCTCGAGAGCATCTCCGCCCCGCGGCGCTGACTCCGACGCCGACGACTCCGAGGATGCTGTCGTCGACGACGATGAGGACGAGTTCGACACGAGAACGACTCCTCTATGCGTACTTTCACGGCGGCTCGTCTCGAAAATAGTAACAGTTCCGTTTGGCGCCGTGAGAAACACGAAGATAGACGGAGAATTTGACGTTAAGATTGAGAATTCGGATGTCTTGAAGGAAGGTGGTGCCACTGGGAATGGTGTGCTTGGATCCACTACTGTGGCCGGTAGCTCGGCGCTGGGAACTGCAAGTAAAGAAGACACGGTGAAGATATTTACAGAGAATATTCAAGCCAGTGGAGCTTACAGTGCAAGAGAGGAGCAATTGAAGAGAGAGGTAAAGTTTTGTCTTTTGAATTTTCTTAAAAGATTTTGATTTCATGAAGAATTTGGGAATTTTTATACTGTGGTATGTGTTCAGGAGGAAGCTGGAAATCTGAAGTTCGCGTGCCTTTCAAATGACGGTATTGATGAGCATATGGTTTGGTAGCTATTTCTCTTTTCCCTTAACATTCATGCTCTTGTCTTCTTTTTCTCTTTTCAAGTCCATTAGAAGTCTGTTAGCGCGTTTATTATATGTGTAGTATTGCATTAGATTTCAGAAATTTTTTATCTGTGAATGTATTTGTGTATGATTCAGTTTGATAGGATTGAAGAATATATTTGCAAGGCAACTACCTAACATGCCAAAGGAATACATCGTGCGTCTAGTGATGGATAGGTAATGTCATTAAATATTTTCAAAGCACTTCCAGTTTTTACTTTCTCTCTCTGTTCTTGAAAATTATTTTCAAAACGTCCTTTAGTTGGGTGTGTGGGGGTCGTGTGTTTGGGGGGATGAAGGTTAAAGCAAGTCATTAGCCCCCATTAGACAGCATGACACAAAGATGAAAAGGGAATTCAGTGAGAGAAATTTACGATCTCTTGATTGAGATAATTAGATGTAGGTAGGGTACATGAAACTCAAATCTTCACAATCATGAATCATACTGATTTTAAATTTATATTCCAGCGGACACAAAATATTTATTTCTACTTCCACCAAACCTGTATTTCTGAACTGTATTGTGTGAGGTTTAACTACCTTTTGCTAGGCATATCAGCTCGAAGTATGTGTGGGAAGATTTTTCTTGAAATGTCATCCGGCTATGGACTCTCCTAATTTTATGCATTCAGGTTGCATCTAATGTATATTGCCCGTAGGGTAATTAAAGTTACGGCTAAATTAATTATAGATTCATACAGTTTCATGCATGATCAGTTCAAGAATAATGATGCTACTTTCTGTTAATGATCCCTAGGGTTTCTGTAGCAATCTAATATTGTTGTTAACTTTTCCCCCCATATACTATCAAAGCACTGACTATGCTTTTCTTATGCAATTTACAGAAGCCATAAATCGGTTATGGTTATCAGAGGTAATATGGTTGTTGGTGGCATCACATATCGCCCATATGTCAGGTTTTGTATTCAAAATCTAGCCTTCTCATGATATATTGTTTACTCTGCCTGAATGTCTTCTAAAACCATCTGAAGCAAAAGCAAACATTACTCTGTAAGCCTTTTCATGCTTTAAAAACAAGCATGTAATATGAGATCAGTCTACAATTTGGCCTTGGTATAATAAGCAACAACTTGAGTTCTCATCTTATTGAATTTTTCCTAGCAGTCCATTTCACCTGTAAATAACCTCAATAATTTGACTTGGAAAATCTATTTCTTATCACCTGTTTTTTTCCGAATATTATCTGGCTATGTGCTATATAATTCCTTGATTGTCATCGATATTTCATTTATAACACCTCCTTTCCCTCTTTAGTAATGCCCAAGTTCTGGAATATGGCAGCCAAAAGTTCGGGGAGATTGCTTTTTGTGCAATCAAAGCCGATGAACAAGTAAAAGGTTATGGTACTAGGCTGATGAACCACTTAAAACAGCATGCTCGTGATATTGATGGGCTCACACATTTTCTAACATATGCTGACAATACGCTGTGGGTTTATTTTATTAAACAGGTCGTTTATATCTGCTTTTGGTGTTTTTGTCTGCTTCAGGGTTTATATAACTAGCTTTTATCAGGCATAATTATTTTATATAGGAAATCACGATATGATTATCATCTGAAAAATGTATTGCTTGGAAATTTGTTGCTAATTACTGTATGAGTATAAATTTGTAGGCAGTCACCTGGATATAGAATTCTTGATTTGTAAATAATTTTGTTAGTCTTTTTTATCTTTTATTTCAATTTTTTTTTTGCATTACCCTGTTTTGAGCAGGTTTAGTTTTAAAAACTCATGAGATCTATTAACTCGTAGGGTTTTACCAAAGAGATTTACTTGGATAAAGACCGTTGGCAAGGGTATGTTGATATCCAACTCCAGTAACATTTGGACTCTTAAAGTTTTTTTTTTTTCTGTGGATTTTTTGGGTTGTGTTATGATGAGTTTATGGTTCTTCTACACAAAGTCAGCAATGTGTATATCCTTTTTTGTTTGGACCACTATGTCAAAAGTAAGCAAATAGAAAATCAAGAAAGTTTTAGGGTATTGAGCTTGTAGTCATTTGTTCTCATTTTATCTGCTCCTAGATTGTCTCTAAGAATCTCAATGTCATCCCAGGTATATTAAAGATTATGATGGGGGAATTCTTAGGGAATGCAAAATTGATCCAAAGCTTCCATACACTGATTTATCGACAATGATTCGCCGTCACAGGCAGGTAAGACAAAAAGGATGCTCCACTCTAACAACTTATATGATTTTGTGTCTGAAAGAATGATTTGAGTAGTCCAAGGATCCATATAGCAGTATCTTCATCTGCCTTTTCATTCTAAACCGTATTTCCTGAGAAAGCAGATGATCCGTAGATTAGGTAAAAGATATACAATATATCAAAATATGCCTGGAAAGACAAAGGCCTTCTATACACTTTGTGACCTCATCTTAGTGAATTTTAACTATAATCCTTCCTTGAATCCTTTTGTTGTTTTTGTAATGATAGGCAATTGATGAGAAGATAAGGGAGCTCTCCAATGTCACATTGTTTATCCTGAGTATTGATTTTCAGAAGGTATGTAGAACCAAAGCTAAATTGATCTTGGCGTTCTGCTTAGTTCTGCTCTGTTCATGCTGCAGAATTTGGACCGTTGTATTGCATTTTATGTTTAACAAAATTGGGTTTCAAATGCTACTATTTGGATTGAACATGAAGTATAACTTTATATGTCTAAGCCAGTTATTATACTGTATTTGCAAAACTGAAATCAATTTTTTTAATGTACTATTCACGTAGAAGCTGTATTATGGCATTACTTGAAGAATCGTCAAAATTCACTGAAAACTATATTAGCATAATCTATCAGGCCCTTGCACAGATTATTTAAACTGGATGTCAAGAGTGGAATGGCAGATCCTGTTCAGTAAACATCATGACTCTGTTAATATGCTATTATTTTCATAGATGATGTCATTTGTTCCCAATTCATTGGTGCTACTCTTTTCTCTAAAAATTTCACGTATGCAAGTAATGTATGATTGTTCTGTATTTGGCTTTGATCATGAACATTTTTCATTCAGAAAGAAGCTGGTATTCCCAAAAAAATCATCAAAGCCGAGGACATTCCTGGCTTGAGTAAGTTCTTTGACATGTTTGCAAATATGTGATTTTAGTGTTTCATGGTTTTGCTCATATAAACTAGATTAGGTAATTTGACTCCATACATATTTCTGCGAGAATTTTAACCACATTTTAGTTTCTACAATTGGAGATTTGGTTTCTAGTTGAGATTTTCTTTGCCTGTGCTTGGGACCTAATTGAAAGTTTGTGATGAATCTGATGACAGGGGAAGCTGGATGGACTCCTGATCAATGGGGCCATTCACGGTTTAGAACTTTAACTGCTTCTAATGACAGTGCATCAATCAGAAGCATTTAACTGCATTCATGCGCTCACTTGTAAAGGCAAGTTTATAATTAGTTCCCGGTCGAATTGCTTTCAACTTTATCAGAGTAATATTAGGATAACTGAAAAGCAGGGTCATGTCATGTTGCAAAGCAGTTGCTTATGGTGTCAACTACTGAATTTCACCAATTCAAAATTTCCCTGGGATATTCTTCTAACTTGTCTGCCTGTTTCTCATAGTTGTATTTCATTAAACCAACTTTCAAGCCCCATATCACAAGTGAGAAGATCAACTTAGTCCTGATTCTCGTTAGATTGTGATTGCTTCATTAGAAGAATGAATGACTATTGGGTGTTGGATATTGGATTAAATGTTTTCAGACTGTTGGAACCAACAACCTCTGAAATGAGACATACTTTGCCAATGATCCTTTGGTCATTATTAAATAGGTCTTGAAGCAAATCAAATTTCAGCCTTCTTAGGATATCAAATTGTAGGCAAGATTGTGTCTTTTCAATTGTAGTCAGTGGATCATAGGCTAATGTTTTCAGTTTATCTTTCTGCTTTTAAATCTGCAGAGCCTCATATAGCCATACATACAGTCCATGGTTAAAGATAGTCACCGTCCTTGCTGCTTACATTTTGTGTTTTTCAAATAGCCACTTCATTTGCCTTTAAGCGTACATGCAGTTTTCCTTGCCTTGCTTTGATGCTCCTACCTGGCAGTTTTTTTTTGAGCAGTCGATGCCGACCATGCTGAGAGCTTGGCCATTCAAGGAACCAGTTGATGCTCGTGATGTCCCCCTGATTACTACGACATCATCAAAGATCCCATGGGTAAGAAGTTTCATTTTTTGACTTTATTTTCTGAACCATAATCTCAGAACAACTATGGGAATTATTTTATGGGGGGAAAGTTGTGCCTAGCGCGATAGTCAAGTATTAACTTGCTATTCTCTTGGTCATGGTGTGGACCTGGGATCAAGGTTATGTACTTAAGGACCTTCCCTAGACCCTGCTTTTAGTAGGAGCCTTGTGCACTTGATACGACCTTTACTGATCGGATAATTACTGTCACACAAGGCATTAATATGATGAGTTAGTTAATGGAGATTGATTGTACAACAGATCTGAAGACAATGTCAAAAAGAGTGGAATCAGAGCAATATTATGGGACATTTGAGATGTTTATCTCGGATGTGAAGAGGATGTTTGGCAATGCACGCACCTATAATTCACCCGAGACCATTTATTATAAATGTTCAACCAGGCATGTTGATCCCGCTTAATAGTTGTTTATGAATTATGTATGCGTTTCGTCTTCTCTCTTCTTTTTCTTTGAATGAACAACATATTTTGCAGGCTGGAAGCTCACTTTCAAAGCAAAGTTCAGTTTGGACTGCAATCTAGCACCAAAATGCAGCAGCAGTAATGTAAGTATTTAATGAATGTTCGTTCGTTCGTTCACTCTTGACGCTACAATTCCGTTGGGATCCATTGCCATAGCATCTATAGCTGTTTGTAGATTAAAATTTGCATCTTTTTCCAGCTACCTGCCTGTGTATGTATTTTACTGTATGCTCCTCTCATTCACTCATTTTTATTCTCCTCCTCTGTTTCTGTTTGTAAACAGACAAATATATGGAAGGAAAGCACATTGTAATAATCAATTTTTAGTCATACGCCCCTAAATTTGTCTGGATTTTTTTAGGGTTATTATCATTTCATTACTTCATAAATTTAGAAATAATAAACGGGTCATAAATTTAGAAATAATAAACGGGTATAAAAATATTATGATGTAATATTTAATTATTATATCTTTACAAAATCATAAATTTAATTACATTTGTATTGTCTTTGAACTTCTTGCTCACTTCTTGAGCCTGTCAACCAGGGCTAAAATGTAAGATTGTAGTAAAACTATAATAATAAAATACAAGATTTTATGATAAAATTTAAGATTTTAAAATGTAAGATTTTATAAAATACCTGTATTGATTTTTCTAATTTCGTAAAATGATAATTTAAGTTTTTATAAAATTAATAGTTGACTAAAAAATGATTACATTCTTCTCTTTATTACATTCTTCTCTTAATAGGCAGAGAAGATTGATTTAAAAAAAAAAAAAAAAAAAAAAAAAAAAAAAAAAAAAAAAACTAATAGTTGACTCATAAAGGCCAAGGAAGACAGACATTTGCTAGCTCTGCCTTTTATTCTTGTCCCCGGCAAGAGGAAGTCCAGTGTCCCAACCAGGCACAGCCCCTGCGGGTGTCCCGACTCTATGGCCTACCCGCCGCGTCACATGATCTAAGCTAACCGCACGCTGCAACGTAGATGTTTCAGTCGTGTCCTTCCCGACTATATCACTTCGAGGATTTCCAACTGCCGGAATCTGGGTATTATTATCACCAGGGAAGCCACTGCCCATTCTATGGTGATTCGGGTTGGGAGTAGTACTAATACTTGGAATCGCTTCGTTAAAGAACTCATTTGGGTTTGGTTGCATTGGAACAGCAGCGTTTGGAGATGCATCCAGTGGACTGTCGACCAATGGCGTGCCAACGCCTGGTACATCGGTTCTGGCTAAAAGCAGGGGGTTCAATCCAGTTACTCGCTTAACTGTTTCTTCAGCCATTTTCACCTAAAAATACAGAGAAATGAATTTAGACTACTACCACAATGCAAACTGGACATTAAACCCAACACCATAAAATAAACGCACCACTTCGTGTAGACGAGAATAACTAAGAGTACTGAGTACATGAACATCAAAACACATTCTGAATTGCAATTATATGGTTTTGAGGTAGCTGATTATGCACTCTACAAACAAGACCTTTCCGAATGACGCGGCGGCATACACATGCAGTATGGTGTATCAACATGATGTGAAGAAGAAGAACATAACCTTTCTCATTCTCAGATAACCAAACTAATTACCGAGCACATACTTTAATTTGTCACCGCACCAATAATGCTAGTCCGATCAACTTCACTCGGCACTACAAAAATGCTCATTATTTTAAAACCAATTGCATCCTAATCAGGATTATACAGGTAGTATTTAATCATTCCAGAGAAACACATTCATTATGCTGCATTTTAAGTAGTATTCGAAGAGACTCCATTTAGTTTTTATGGTATTCACTTTTGAAGTTCTAAGTGGGTGTTATTCGATCATGTAAAAGCATTTTAGATGAATCTAACTATATGTATAGGATGCAGACCGAGAAATGTTTTCCTTGAACAATCACACATTTTTCAAATTTGGTATGGAATTTACGTCTTCTAAATTGTTGGCCTCAAAGTCTCATGATCTCATATAATTTATGGTTAAGTAAATCATGATGATTATATTAACTAAACTGGATCTAACCACATTACGTAAAATATATAAAGCTGTAAGGTTACCTTCGCTCTTAATGTCTCAATATCAGCCTTCAATATTCTGTTGTTGACAGCAGATTCATCATATTTCTGGTTCACGTCGGTCAGACCTTTTAGTAATGAAGAATGTTCAACTCTTAATTGACCAGCCTGTATGACAGAATTCAAATCACATGTTCATATCATCAAAACAAGAATAGAGTGCGTATCAAGGTGCTAAGGAAGAAAATAGGGTACAACCTGTGTTTCTAATTCAGTCAGATGTGCTTGTTTTCTTCTTCGAGAGCGTCTTGCTGACTCTCGATTTGACAGCATCCTGAGCCATCATCAATATATTAATTGACAAAAGGATTTGTTTTTAAGCATACAAATTTGAAATTCTAGATCACAGCCAGTTAATTCATAGGCATGGGAGATTCTATTAAACAGACAGATAATTATCAAAAAATACATCAATATAAAAAAAAAAAAATCAAACTTCCCTCCTCCTCCCAAACAACAAGAGTCATTTGGTGAGATAATTTTCATATGAAAAACAAGGATTCCATGGCAAGGACTTGCAATCAAGAGATTTTGTTCACAAGCTATCATACTTCAACAATTAAGAAACACAAAAAGAAAAAGTAGAAGAAGACATGTAAAGTCATATTCATTCAAGTAAATATTACTAAATAGAAATTAATAATTGAGACTGCAAAAAGAGAAAGAGGAACTTGCATATAGTCCAAAGTCAAATTATGTGACAAAATGCAAGTATGAAATACAGGTAGCAAATTGTTCATTACCTTCTTGCACGTTTATTATCCTGAGGATCCAAATCTTCTGTGGTTTCCGTGTCTCCTTCAAGCTCGTCAACATCTGAATCTTCTCTTGATGAACCACTCGTTGATTGCCTGACTTGCGCCCCTAGTTTTCCCTGGATAGCAGGTAAGACTGCTGAACCAAGTGGTCTACCATCAGCCTTAGGTGGTGCCACTAGTACATCATAAGCAGTACTTATATTGACTGAAAATCAACATGGCAGTGTAAGTGATGATAATGACACTAATATCCTAGAAGAGAAAGACTAATAAACGAAAAATATAACAATGTGTAAACCACCCAGAAACATAAAATCAATGGTTGGTAACGCACATATCTAATGGAAGAAGAAACGCAATGCGTGAAACTACAAAACTGTCCCTGAAAAGCTTTCTCCAAAACTCAAGATGCAAAAATGTTCCACCCATTAGAACAGAGAGCAGCGGCATCATTGAGTATTAAATAACAACTCAAAACATACAAGGCTAATCCACCTACTATTGAAGAAGAATTAATGTTCCCAATAGACTATTTAGCTGTAGCAAATAGCAATCTCCAAGAACAATGACTCATGAAGCATCCAACAAATTAATGGCTCCAGGTGAATTTCACTACTTCACAATATGAACTTTTTCATGTCAAAACAATACAATCAGTGAAACAAATGAAGCTGTATTGAGAAATTACTAAAAATATAAACAACAAAACAATCACATTTTTAGGATTTGAAATTACCAGTAGCTTGGGATCCCAACTCAGAAGGCTTTGCTGCCTGCGTTTGAATATCAATTAAAGAAGATTCTTCTGGCTTCGCAGGCGCCGCCTGCAAACACGATTCTTATTTTAATAATTTTTTATTTTTGTTTTTCAAATATCAACTAGGAATATTAATTTATGTTTGTGTGTGAGAGAGACACCATGAGAGCAACAGCAGCGCAGGCAAGATCGAGTTTGCTTTTGAGATAAGCTCGGTACTCATCGGAATCAACCGGAGCCGATGAAGAAGGAATCACCGGCGGCGGCGGATCAAGAGATCGATCGCGATGAGACTTTTTGATCTCCGCCACGTCATCATCTTCAATTTGATCAGCTCTTGATTTAGAGACAACAGACGAATCAATAACTGCAGGAATTGAATTACAGCTAGCGGACGACGACGGCGAAACCGTCACTTCTTCTAGAAACTTCTCGAACTCCCATTCCGATTGGCTCCTGTTCATCGGCAACGCATGAAACGACGCCGGATCCGGAGACGATGATGACAAAAACGAGTCGGAGAAATCGTCGACTGAAAACAAACTATTCATCGTATGATTCACTGAATTTTTTTTTCTCTTTCTCTCCTTTTTTTTTTAAAAAAAAAATTAAAAAGAAAATGCCATTATCTGCGAATCGTTTGCGTAGTCCCCTCCCCTGCTTTTGTTTGTACGACACGT
>SKCR01011902.1:0-36060 GCA_019454045.1 Zanthoxylum bungeanum | reverse complement strand
ATTTTAGCAAATCAGCTGTGATGGCGACACGTGGCACGGCGCATTTTAGCAAAGTCAAAACTTCTCAAATTGTTGACCGTTGACCAGGCGCACGTTAGCAGATTCGGCTCACGCTGGGCGTCGCGGCGCGCAATGCTCCAGCGTCGCGACGCGAAGAAGACTAAAATATCCCTGTTGACGCATTTTTGTCCGGTTTTGCCCCCCAAATTACCTCCAGTGTGCTGTCCAAACTTTATTTATCTGCAAAATAACAATAAAACACATCAAAACGTTCATAAAACTCAAGAAATATACAAAATATTAAGTTAAATGAGTGGGAAATAGTGATATAAAATCCACTCATCACACCCCCAAACCTAACATTTTGCTAGTCCTCGAGCAAAATACAAAATAAAATAACATAACAAAATTTAACTAAGCCATTTTCGTAGGGATCACGGTTGCATTTAGCATAGCAACAAGCCTTTAAACCCCTAGGTGTCCCTAGTGGACGAGTTGTAGTCTCGTGAGGGTTTACAGCAATGATACCCACAAACATTTTACAAAAGTAAAAATGGTATTAAAACTAATGCACACAAAAGCAAAAAGACAAGCGAAAAGAGAATAAAGATGTTAGTGACTAATTAGGTGAAACTTCTACTCTCCAAGTTACTAGTTGTTTTGTTTCTTTCTAAATTACCGAATAAGTAAATTCTCCGATATTTTTTTCCATTCTCCATATACACAAGCTAACAAAATATTAATCAACTCATTTTTGCCCACAACAGTCATAAGTGCAGTTGATAAGAGAGTAATATTTTTGTCCTAAAGTTCTATCAAGATTTTACACCTTTTTGTAGCAATGGAATAATTTTCTGATTTTTCTGATTTTTTCTTTGATTTTTTTCTTCTTTGCTTTTTCTATTTTTTATTATATACACAATATCTTCCATCTATGTAGTGAGCTTTGGGTCGGTGGCTCCCAAACCAGTTGGCTTTAGGGCACCAGGTGTTAAGACACCCCCCTACGAACTTAATTACTCAGACTTCAGATATAAATATATTTTTTTGTAGCATCTTCGATCCATGTAGCGAGCTTTGGGCCAATGACTCCCAAACCAGTTGGTTTTAGGGCACTAGGTGTTAAAACACCCTTACAGACTTAATAACCCGGATCTTAGATACTTTATTTTTTACAACAGAATTTTTTTTTTTTTTTTTTTTTTTTTTTTTTTTTTTTTTTTTTTTTTTTTTTGTTTTTTTTTTTACTCCATCACTTTTTAGAGATGCTTCCTCCTCCAATAAACTATAGCACGGAATATTACAAACTTTTCAATTTTAGCTCATGTCCGTATGTTTCCATGTAAGTTCATAATACCTGTCAACTGAACATATGAAGATCCATTTTAGTCAGTGTTAAGGAGAATTCACAAATTAAATAATTTAAAATGAAATAAACAAAAATTAACTTATTTCGAAATAGGTTTGAGATACGTCTCAGGAGTGGAAACTCCTTACTCAGCTATCCTTTACCAATTTCACCTTTTTAGTCAAAATAAAAACACAAAAAATGCAAAAATTTTTTGTAATTTTTGAAAATTTTTCAATTTTTTTTTTTTGTATTTTTCGAAAAATTTTGGACTAAAAATAAAAATAACACACAAACTAAAAACAAGGTACTAATCAACTAATTTCCTCCCCCAAACCTAAATGAGACATTGTCCCCAATGTCTTAAACAGTAAAAGGAGAGTTAGAAGGTCGTACCTGGTTAGCTGAAAACTACAGGAAATTAAAGGTTAAGATCCAGATTAATTCGACGCCTCTTACCACGATCGTCCTCGGACCATTTTATCTTTGAAAGGAGAGGGTCAACTTGTGGTTCATAAGCTACGAGTTGGTCAATTAGATCCGGAGCAGTTCTGGCAGTGAAGAGGAGTTCTTTCATAGGTTTCGACACGAACCCATTTCTCCGAGCATCATCAAGAAACACACAAAGAAAATCATAAAATCCATCAACGTTGAGCAGTCCAAGCGGTTTCTGGTGTATATTCAGGTTCGCCCAAGATAGCACTATAAAAATTTCCTCCAATGTGCCCAAGCCACCTGGCAAAGCGATAAAAGCATCAGCACGATTAATCATTTCTACCAATCGTTCAGACATACCTGGCACGATCAGTTCCTCTCCGTTTGATGATCCAATAAGATTTGCCTCTGCCAAGGGTTTTGGTATGATTCCCAAAACGTTACTGCCTCCTTCCTGTACAGCCTTTGAAACGATCCCCATTAATCCAAGATTTCCTCCGCCATATATTAGGTGCATATTCCTTGCTGCTAAGACTCGACCCAATTCATGTGCTGCTTCTATGTATTGTGGTTAGTACCAACAGTACTACCGCAAAACACACAGATGTTTTCAACTCGCTCTTCTTGAAGTGGTTTCCATTTTTTACTCTCGATGTCTTCAAAAGTGCAATGATGAGTTGAATTTATAGTATCTGAAAATGGTGAATACAATAATAGCACAAGTATCTTCCAGAGGAAGCTTGTTAGCTAAACAACAAAATGAATCGTGAAAGGTCAAAAAGTCTGGATCCTGTCTACGAAAATAAAGATAATTACAAAAGAAAAGTGAATCAAAGCAATAATTAAGGCAACGGAATTGTGTATGCAATACGCCACTCGCATAGTATAAATTCATTAGGATGTGTCTCAAGACTTAATTCTTTACTCAGCCATCACAATGAATTAGCTCTCTTCTTTTTTTTTGATTGTCAAACACAATTCATTCTGTATTAAAATGCTCCGTTTGTGCTTTTCTCTACAAAAATAACACACAAAATTAAAAAGTTCACACTATGTATACACAAAAGATTTTAGAAGATAATACCTAGTCAGCTGAAATTTTACAGGAAAAATTACCGATAGGAAAAATTATGTCCAATTTTTTTTTTACCACGATCGATAATTGACTATTTTTTTAGTGAAAATTTCGACAGAGTCTCCTCTAAAAATTTAAAATCTCCCCAAATTCATCCTAAAACTAACACTTCAAAAATCACCACAATGTCAAACTTCGCCCCCAATTCTACAAAATTCCATCGATCTGACTCAGAATTCAGCCAGTTATTCACTGCTAAACTTCCAAATTCACAATCCTCCAATTTCAACAAAATCAACCACAAACTCATTCAATTTTCGATTATCCCCCTTTTACTGCCAAAATTTCAAAACCTGTAACATTCAATTTCAAAATTAACCACACAAATTATCCACAAAAATCAGATCTGATTATGGAAGGTTTTGATCGTGGGTTTGGTGACTGTCTTGGTGATTCACGGTGTGGGTATCTCGGCTTTGGTCGGTTTTGGCAGTGGCGTGGCTGGTGGATCTCGGTGTGTTGCTTGTCTCTTCGGTTTGATGTTCACGGCAGATCTGGCTCGGTTTTGACTCGGCGAAGGAAGGGCTCGGTCACGGGTTGCTGGTTTGGTGAGTGGTTGCGGTTTGGGCGAGGTGAATCTTGGTGATAGGCTCGGCCATGGTGGGTTTCTGGTTTCTGGTAGATCTCCTCGGCTGTGGCGGTGTGGTTTTGGTTCACGGCTCGGCTGGTGATGACTTGCTCACGGCAAGGATGGCTCTCGGTGGGTTGGCTTGCGGTGGTTGTTGATGCGGCTGGTGGATCTCGGTTTTGGTTTGTGGTTGAAGTGGCTGTGATGGATCGTGTGTGGTGGTTGAAGATGAAGAAGATGAAGAGTGAAAGGAGATGCTGCCAGCACCCTGCTTATGTCTCTGATTTCGAGTCAGCGTCGCGACGCTAATTTTTTTTTTTTTTTTTTTTTTTTTTTTTTTTGGCAAAACCATGTCTTGCGACGGATAAATCCATAGGGACGCGTCTCAAAAGATGTCTCCTTACTTGGCCGTCTCCTGGATCAACTTTGTATCTTCGTGATTTTGTCAAATTTTTATTTTGAAAATCCCGCTTGCACTGCCTTTCTTGTTCTGAAAAATTCCGTTTTTAATTTTTCCTGCAAAACTAACACACAAAATTAAAAAGTTCCACAAAAAAATAAAATAAATAAATAAATTACAACAAATTGCATGGGTTGCCTCCCTGCTAGCGCTAAATTTTTCGTCTTCAGCCAGACGTGACTGAAATTTATTCTGTTAAGGAGGTTTCAATGTCGTTTTGATGTCCGATTAAAGACAATCCCGTGAGCGTTGCTTTTAAAGGGTCTCTTCCAACGGTAAAAGTGGCAAAAAATATTTTGTTTCATTCAGTGCTCGTGCCACCTTTTTGATCTTTGTCGCTTCAGTGGTTCCTGAAAAGAAAGAAATAAAATCAGGAGGTCTCGTATGGTGCTTGACTTGGAATGGAAATTTCATTCTGTCAAGCTTCTGGGCGATATCTTTGATTTGTACTCCTCCCCAAAACAGCGATGTTTTTTTCTGAATGCTCTTGATCTTTATTAAGGTCAGACATTTGCTCCTCCATTTGCTCTGTTTCTTGCTTCACCTGAGGATGAAAAGATGTGTCTGACATTAGGTCTTCATCCTCTGATCTGAGTGAAATGATTGGCTTAAGTAGTTTTTCTTCGAACATTTGTGCAATGGAATCTCCAAGATCTTCGTTTTGAGGACACAGAAATTCATCCTCATTTGTTGGTGCAGTTGGTACAAATATATCAGCTTTATCTTCGTCAGAATCAGAATAATAAAAGTCAAATTGAGACTTTGTCGGTTCGGGCTCCTGAACTGATACCTCTGGTTGTTGATACTGCTCAGCCTCCTCCTCTGTTGAAGTGTCATTCTGAAATGATTGGTATTCGAAGGCTTCATCAGTGTCATCTGGAACTAGTCCTTGAGGTATATAGTTCTGGTTTTCTGTGAATTGTCTGATTTGATCTGTCATTCTCTGTATGGATTCTGTGTTACTCTGAATTTGTGCATCAAATCGAGCTGTCTGTTCTTTGAACATGTGAATCATTTGATCTTCCTCTGATGGTTCTGGTTCTTGATAAGGATCGAAGGAAGATGGTGGATAAGATGAAAAATGTGGTTCTGTGAAATGTGATGGTTCTTCGTACCATGAAGGATCTTGATAGTTCTGCCACCCTGGATGGTAGTTATATTCGCAATAATCGCTTGGGTGGTCACCATTACATATGTCACATCTCCACATTGAATTCTGTTGAGCAAAAGTAGTATTACTTGGTTCTGGCATCCAGTGATAGTCATTGGGCTGAACAACAGGCCTCAGAAAACTGGACTGTTGCTCCCAGATTTGGGGTGTATCTTCTTGTAAAGTTCGTGATTTCTCAATCTCCCAGTAGTGTTCCATTTTTTAATCACCTGAAAACAAAAGAAATAAAAATTATAAAATAAAAGAAAGAAAATTAGATATAAGTAAATTAGATAGTTTCAAAATTAACAACTCATGAAAATTAAGTCCCCGGCAACGGCGCCAAAAACTTGACCGGCGTAAACACACACGTATAACGCAAGCGCACGTATCGTTCAAGTAGTATAAAAATATCGATCCCACGAGGACTTAATTCCTACTATTGTTATTAATTATTGAATCTATTTATTTACAGATATCTAATTAAATGAAGAAGAGAATGATTGTTTGATTGGTTGAAAGTGGTTTTACAAAAATAAATAAATAAATAAAAAGACAAAAGAAAATACTACGGAAAATAACAAAAGACACAAAGATCTAGGGTCGTGAATCATTCTAATATCATTTAAAAGATGAAGTGGTTATTTAATGTTTGTTAATAAATCAGTTTACTAACCTGAACACTAAATTATGCAAAAGCCTCTGTCGATGGTCAGACGCAAATACCCAGTTTAACCCAATTGAACCATATGTCTATGTCAACCAAATTATCTGGATTCATTAAGTTTAAGTTCCAATTATGGCTACCCCCGCCCGACAGGTATATTCCTATCCTGTAAGGAAATCTATTAAAGGGTTATCTATCCTCAAGGAAGATCGTGGGTTATTAAGTCTAAGGCTGAAATCTAAAATCACTATGTCTAGTTCATTTTAGATTTACCACATCAATCTTATTGGTGATCAGACAACAAGAAGCATTAAGCTTAAGACTTAATAAATAAATCTTTATATTACCCAAACTATAATCTAACCCTTATAAACCGGTGATATTGAAATTTATTACAACCCAAGATAACTATTAGTTACAACATAACTAGGACTAATAACTGAAAAATAAAAGACATAAAGTAAAAATGCTGAAAAGTAAAAGACATAAAGTAAAACTGAAAAGTAAAATAAAATAAAATGCTAAGGTAAAAGGAATTACTTTTACTACTACTAATTTAGATATCTCCCATAAAATAATATATAAACTTGTGATAAATTTACCAACCGACCAGTCTGGCGGTATCCTGATTAAGTCAAATTAAGTCCAACCAGCCATTAAGGCGGAACCAAAAATAAATTTACCAACCGACCAGTCTGGCGGTATCCGTGATTAGTCAGGTTTAAACCAGATTAAAATTAAATTACCAACCGACCAATATAGCGGTATTCATTATTAAGTCAATATTTTAAATAGTTAATATATTATTTTTAAGGGAGATTAATCTAAATAGCAATAGTAGAAGAATTACCTTTCACCCTAGCTGAAAAAGTTACTTCAACATGGTGAATAGTAAAAACTGTAAAAAGTAAAAAGTAAAAATTAAATTACTATTATTACAAAAAGTAATTAAAATTATTTACAAAACTAAAAATAAAAAAAACTAAAAATAAATAAAAATTCTAGAGAGAGAAACTCTCTCTAGAGAGAGAAATCAAGAGAGAGAAAGGTGTGTTGAAAACTGAAAATTCGCGGTCTATTTATAGCAAAAATTTTCACTGTTCCAGCGTCGCGACGCCGATCACCTCAGCGTCGCGACGCTGGATTTGTCGACGTGGCACGATGACAGCTTGACACGTAGCGATGCGGTTGACTGTTTAGAGCGACACGTGTCATGGCGGCTAAGACTCAATTATTATGCTGACGTCATTGGTGACGTGTCACTGTTCATGACGTCATTGGTGACATCATGATGATGTGGCGTGCTGACGTGGCGATGACATGTCGTTGGCGTGTGTTGCAATTGTCGGCACAATAGGATTTCGACACGTGGCGACACGTGTCACGCTGTGATTGGCTGATGCTGACGTGGCATGACACATGGCAAAGTTGACTCGTTGACCGCTGATGTGGCTGATGACGAGGCGACACGTGTCAAGTCTGAGTGTCGGCAGCATATGATGATGACACGTGGCACGGCGCATTTTAGCAAATCAGCTGTGATGGCGACACGTGGCACGGCGCATTTTAGCAAAGTCAAAACTTCTCAAATTGTTGACCGTTGACCAGGCGCACGTTAGCAGATTCGGCTCACGCTGGGCGTCGCGGCGCGCAATGCTCCAGCGTCGCGACGCGAAGAAGACTAAAATATCCATGTTGACGCATTTTTGTCCGGTTTTGCCCCAAATTGCCTCCAGTGCTGTCCAAACTTTATTTATCTGCAAAATAACAATAAAACACATCAAAACGTTCATAAAACTCAAGAAACTATACAAAATATTAAGTTAAATGAGTGGGAAATAGTGATATAAATACCACTCATCAACCATCAAACGGAGAGGAACTGATCGTACCAGGTATGTCTGAACGTCTAGTGGAAATGATTAACCGTGCTGATGCTTTTATTGCTTTGCCAGGTGGCTTGGGTACATTGGAGGAAATTTTTATTGTGTTATCTTGGGCGAACCTGAACATACACCAGAAACCAATTGGGCTGTACAACGTTGATGGGTTTTATGATTTTCTTTGTGTGTTTCTTGATGATGCTCGGAGAATGGGTTCGTGTCAAAACCTATGAAAGAACTCCTCTTCACTGCCAGAACTGCTCCAGATCTAATTGACCAACTCATAGCCTATGAACCAAAAGTTGACCCTATCATTTCAAAGATAAATTGGTCCGAGGACGATCGTGGTAAGAGGCGTCGGGTTAATCTGGATCTTAACCTTTAATTTCCTGTAGAATTTCTGCTAACTAGGTATTATCTTCTAAACTCTTCTTCTACTGTTTAAGACATTGGGGACAATATCTCATTTAGGTTTGGGGGAGGGAATTAGTTTATCAGTACCTTATTTATTTTTTTAGTTTGTGTGTTATTTTTATTTTTTAGTCCAAAATTTTTCGAAAACAAAAAAATTGGAAAATTTTCAAAAATTACAAAAATATTTTATGTTTTTGTGTTTTTATTTTGACTAAAAAGGTGAAATTGGTAAAAGATAGCTGAGTAAGGAGTTTCCACTCCTGATACGTATTTCAAGCCTATTTGCGAAACAAGTTAATTTTTGTTTATTTTATTTTGAATTATTTAATTTGTGAATTCTCCTTAAAACGGACTAAAATGGATCTTCATATGTTCAGTTAGCAAATATATCAACATATATAGTAACATACAGACATGAGCTAAAATTGAAAAGTTTGTAATATTCAGTGCTCTAGTTTAATTAGAGGAAGCATTTCAAAAAGCAATTGAGTAAAAAAAAAAAAAAAAAAAAAACGTCTGAGATCCGAGTTATTAAGTCTTAAAGGGTGTTTTAACACCTAGTGCCCTAAAGCCAACTGGTTTGGGAGTCACTGGCCCAAAGCTCGTTACATGGATCAAAGATACTGCAAAAAAAATTATATATCTCTGAAGTCTGAGTAATTAAGTCCGTAGGGGTGTCTTAACACCTGGTGCCCTAAAGCCAACTGGTTTGGGAGCCACCGACCAAAGCTCACTACATAGATGGAAGATATTGTATATAAATAAAAAATAGAGAAAAATCAAAGAAAAAATCAGAAAAATGAGAAAATTTATTCCATTGCTATAAAAAGGTGTGAAATCTGATAGAACTTTAGGACAAAAATATTACTCTCTTATCAACTGCACTTGTGACTGTTGTGGGCAAAATGAGTTGATTAATATTTTGTTGGCTGTGTATATGAAGAATGGTAAAAATAATCGGAGAATTTACTTATTCAGTAATTTAGAATAAAACAAAACAACTAGTAACTTGAAGTAGAAGTTTCACCTGATTAGTCACTATCTCTTTATTCTCTTTTCACTTGTCTTTTTGCTTTTGTGTGCATTAGTTTTACTACCTTTTTACTTTTGTAAAATGTTTGTGGGTGTCATTGCTGTAAACCCTCACGAGACTACAACTCGTCCACTAGGGACACCTAGGGTTTAAAGGCTTGTTGCATACGCTAAATGCAACCGTGATCCCTACGAAAGTGGCTTAGTTTAATTTTATTTTTCTGTTGTTTGTATTTTATTTTGTGTTTTGCTCGAGGACTAGCAAAATGTTAGGTTTGGGTGTGATGAGCGGAAAATATATCAATATTTACCGCCCCTTTTACTTAATATTTTTTTAGTTTCTCGGGTTTGATGAACGTTTTGATATGTTTTATTTTTTTGCAGATAAAATAATATTGGGATTTAATGAAATCATTTAGGATGAAATGTGGATCAAATAAGGGCAATTATTGGTTTGATATATTAATTTTGGAGATTGGAAACTTGAAAGGGCGTTTTTGACGAAGTGCAGTTTTGGAAATTCCAGTTTTGCGCATCTGTTGTATTTTGGGCATAAATTTTTACTCAGATATCGGATTGGGCTGATTCAAGTTCCAGATTAAAGAAGACTCCAAGATCTACAACTTTGAAAGAGAAAATATTTTCAAATTCTGATGATTTCATGACCGACATTGATGAACCATCCAGAAGTGTGTGGAATGTAATTATTAAAATCATTATCAATCATTTTCAAAGCAAAATATTAATTAATAAATAATTAATAAAAATTATCAAATCACCACCAAACAAGATAAGAAATTAGTGGAGCAATAATGGATTTGGTGGAGCAATAGATAGGCAATTAGTGGAGCATTAATAATTTATTTGGTGGATGATTTGATGGTGGCAAATTTTTGCCTATAAATACCAAGCCATTTCATTTGTAAAATTCATACTTTCTTCTTTGAAATCCTTAATGAAAAAATAAAAAGATTGTATCTAGTTTGTTTATTTTTAGTTTTCAGTAATTAATTTTCATTTTCGCACTTTCTTTTCTTTACTTTTCAGTTTTACTTTCCGTAATTTACTTTACGCATAACACTTTCCTTTCTTTACTTTTTCAGTTTTTATTTTTCAACATGAGGAGGTAACTTCCCTCTGCCGAGGTGAAAGGTAATTCTTTTACTGTTACTATCTTAGATTAATCTCCCTTAGACACAACATATTCACTATTCTAAAATTTGACTTAAAAAGGAATACCGCTATATTGGTCGGTGGGCTATTTAATTTAAACTGTTAAACCTGACTAAGCAAGGATACCGCCAGATTGGTCGGTTGGTAATTAATACTGGTTCCGCCTTTATGGCTGGTTATTTCTTCTATCGCCTACATGGCAGGTTCATGGACAAATTTTACCGCCTTTATGGCTGGTCGGACTTAACTTGACTTAATCAGGGTACCGTCTATATGGTCGGTTGGTTTTAATCTCACAAGTGATTATGTTATACTAAGGGAGATATCTAAGTTAGTAATTAGTAAAAGTAATTCCTTTTATCTTGGCAGTTTATTTTCATTTACTTTCCCGCTTTTACTTTCTCGCAGTTACTTTTTAGCATTTTATTTTATGTCTTTTAAGTTTTCATTAGCCACAGCTATGTATTGTAACTAAGTTAGTATCTAGGGTTGTGATGAATTTCAATATAACCGGTTTATAAGGGGTTAGTTATAGGTTGGGTAATTTAAAGATTTATTTATTGAGTCTTAATCTTATGCTTTTTTTAACTGGGCATTAATAAAATTGATTAGGTAAACTTAAAATGAACTAGACATAGGGATTTTAAGTTTAAAGACCTTAGACTCAATAACCCACGATCTTCCTTGAGGATAGATAACCCTTTTAATAGATTTCCTTACAGGATAGGAATATACCTGTCGGGCGGGGGTAACCATAATTGGAACTTAATCTTAATGAATCTAGGTAATTTGGTTGACATAGACATATGGTTCAATTGGATTATACTAGGTATTTGAAATTGACCATCGGAAGAGGCTTTTACATAAATTAGTGTTCCAGGTTAAAATCAATATATTACCCAACTTAAGATAACCACTTCATCTTCTAAATAATATTGGAATTAATCACAACCCTGGATAGTTTTTATAAATTTGGATTTTTCTCAACCTACTTTTAAGCAATTTTATTTACTTGTTTTAAATTTAGAATCATCGTCATTTCAAATCAATCAATCAAAACCTGTTAGATACTGGTAATCAGTTGGCCCCATAAATTAATAACAAAAAGGTTTTAAGTCCTCGTGGGATCGATACTTTTTATACTACTTGAACGATACGTGCGCTTGCGTTATACGTGTGTGTTACGCCGGTCAGCTCTACTATTTGTTCAACTTCGGGTTTAGGCCCGAGAGGTCACTCTATCAAATAGAGTAACTTCTCAACTCCCAGGACTATTCTGAGATTCATTGCCCAATATGAAAATTAAAGCCGTAAAAGACATTTTTCACCTAGGATTATGTCCTTTGACGTTAATATTTCAAGTCATCTTGATTGCTATAGTCCAACTATCAATCAACGATTTCAGGTACAATCTAATGTAATGATACTATAGTCTAAATATATAATTAACTACAATTTGATTGGTTACTTTCAAATGTATTGATTACTATAGTCCAACTATATAACCAACTAAAATGAAGTAGTTTGAATACAGTCCAACTGTTCAATTAAAACAACAATTGAATATTAGTCCAACTAATATATTTATAAATTATTAATGACGAAAAATGAAATGAGCGCGTATTGGCAAGTATTTAAACGAAATTTCAAATTTAATACTTGCCTACCACTATTTTTCAGCGAGCCTCTAACCCTCTGTGGAGTACACGGGAAACATAGTTTTCTAGTGGGTGACCGGCGTAATCACACACGTATAACGCAAGCGCACGTATCGTTCAAGTAGTATAAAAAGTATCGATCCCACGAGGACTTAAAACCTTTTTGTTATTAATTTATGGGGCCAACTGATTACCAGTATCTAACAGGTGTTTGATTGATTGATTTGAAATGACCATGATTCTAAATTTAAAACAAGTAAATAAAATTGCTTAAAAGTAGGTTGAGAAAAATCCAAATTTATAAAAACTATCCAGGGTTGTGATTAATTCCAATATTATTTAGAAGATGAAGTGGTTATCTTAAAGTTGGGTAATATATTGATTTATTAACCTGGAACACTAATTTATGTAAAAGCCTCTTCCGATGGTCAATTTCAAATACCTAGTATAATCCAATTGAACCATATGTCTATGTCAACCAAATTACCTAGATTCATTAAGATTAAGTTCCAATTATGGCTACCCCCGCCCGACAGGTATATTCCTATCCTGTAAGGAAATCTATTAAAATGGTTATCTATCCTCAAGGAAGATCGTGGGTTATTGAGTCTAGGTCTTAAACTTAAAATCCCTATGTCTAGTTCATTTTAAGTTTACCTAATCAATTTTATTAATGGCCAGTTAATAAAAAGCATTAAGATTAAGACTCAATAATAAATCTTTAAATTACCCAACCTATAATCTAACCCCTTATAAACGGTTATATTGAAATTCATCACAACCCTAGATACTAACTTAGTTACAATACATAGCTATGGCTAATGAAAACTTAAAAGACATAAAATAAAAATGCTAAAAAGTAACTGCGAGAAAGTAAAAGCGGGAAAGTAAATGAAAATAAACTGCCAAGATAAAAGGAATTACTTTTACTAATTACTAACTTAGATATCTCCCTTAGTATAACATAATCACTTGTGAGATTAAAACCAACCGACATATAGGCGGTACCCTGATTAAGTCAAGTTAAGTCCGACCAGCCATAAAGGCGGTAAAATTTGTCCATGAACCTGCCATGTAGGCGATAAAGAAATAACCAGCCATAAAGGCGGAACCAAAATTAAATTACCAACCGACCAATCTGGCGGTATCCTTGCTTAGTCAGGTTTAACAGTTTAAATTAAATAGCCCACGACCAATATAGCAGTATCCTTTTTAAGTCAATTTTAGAATAGTGAATATGTTGTGTCTAAGGGAGATTAATCTAAGATAGTAACAGTAAAAGAATTACCTTTCACCTCGGCAGAGGGAAGTTACCTCCTCATGGTTGAAAAATAAAAACTGAAAAGTAAAGAAAGGAAAGTGTTATGCGTAAAAGTAAATTACGGAAAGTAAAACTGAAAAGTAAAGAAAAGAAAGTGCGAAATTGAAAATTAATTACTGAAAACTAAAAATAAACAAACTAGATACAATCTTCTTATTTATTCATTAAGAATTTCAAAGAAGAAAGTATGAATTTTACAAATGAAATGGCTTGGTATTTATAGGCAAAGTTTTGCCACTATCAAATCATCAATCAATTTCTCCACCAAATCCATTATTAATTTCTCCACTAATTACTCCACCAAATCCATAATTGCTCCACTAATTTCTTATCTTGTTTGGTGGTGATTTGATAATTTTTATTAATTATTTATTAATTAATATTTTGCTTTGAAAATGATTGATAATGACTTTTAATAATTACACTCCACACACTTCTGGATGGTTCATCAATTACGGTCATAAAATCATCAGAATTTGAATATATGTTCTCTTTCAAAGTTGTAGATATTTGCGTCTTCTTTAATCTGGAACTTGAATCAGCTCAATCCGATATTTGAGTAAAAAGTTATGCCCAAAATACGACAGATGCACAAAACTGGAATTTCCAAAACTGCACTTCGTCAAAACGCCCTTTCAAGTTTCCAATCTCCAAAATTAAAATATCAAGTCCAATAATTGCCTTTATTTGACCCATATTTCATCCTAAATGATTTCATTAAGACCCGATATTATTTTATCTGCAAAATAAACTAAAATATATCAAAACGTTCATCAAACCCGAGAAACTAAACAAAATATTAAGTAAAAGGGCGGTAAATATTGATATATTTTCCGCTCATCAGTGGGCTAGAATCCCATTAAATAAAACACAACATTGACTTTGGCCAACAAGTTGTATGAAACTTAACTAGGTAGATCTCTAAGATCAATTGGATCTCATCCAATTCCTAGATCTAGCAGGTGGACCTCCAAGTCTGAAACATATATCCAATATATGCCAATATATCCAATATATTGCCTAACAATTTTCCACTGAATCAACTAAGCCTTGGCTTTGGCTCAACAAGGTTAATGAAACCAGTTAAGTGTGACCCATTGACAGTGGGAAAGCTTCGTAATCGAGGTCGATAAACATGAAGTGACCTTGACTTTGGCCAACAAATCACAACTTGCCCAAGACGTACGATATGGAACAAAGCTTTCGTGATTCAAACACATCCGCGATGGACAAAGGTCTTGACTTTGGCCAACAAACCAATGCCAATCTTGGATCTTGAGAGAGAATCACTCAATGGAAGGAAAAAACGCTTAATATAAAATGAGGGTTTTGTCGCGATTTGGCAACCAATTTATTATCTTTAATTAGGTCTCATCATACACCCTTAAGCATGCATTATAAAAGAATAATAAGGCGCGAATAAATTAATAGTGATATTCGGATGGATATATAACAAACTTCTTTGTTCCTAGAATAAATCTCTCATTTTCCTCTCTCCCGCTAGCACTATTCATACTTCTACCCAATTACATAATACTTCTAAAGAAACCTCATTTACATTGAGGGGAATTGGTGAGAAGAGAAATACAATAAGATAAGAAGATAATAAACTGGACTCGCAAGTCCAATTTAATAAATTCTAAATTTATTACAACAATTTCCAAAATTGCCCTCACCCTTCTAATATCCATCCGATATACATTATTCATTCAACATCCCAGTATTCACACAAAGCATGTTTTTCAATCAATCTAATTCAATTAATTAATCTTTGAATTAATGACCATCCAATGTTCAAACAACGATTTAATTTGCGCGAGTCCAACTCATTTAAGAATAAATACTCAAAGTACGTATTCTTGAATTATATCGAACTACATTTTAAATCCAATTTAATTAAATTCAATACTAATTCATATTTAATTCCAAATTAAATAATTACACTTTTTAAAGTGCCTTTTAGAGGCCCAATTAAATTTTTAAAGGCTCAAATGTCATATTTGGACTTTATGGAAATGGTTTAGGCCCAATTGGATCCAACCCAATTGTCATAAACCAAACTTGGCCCAACCAAACCCATTAAGCCGAATTACAACAAATTAAATTAACACATCATTCCAAATTACATATTAATTTAATTAAAGTGCAATTAACATAATTATTCAATTAATCTAATGTTTCCAAAACACTAATTAATCCAATTTAACCATGCTCAACATTTCCAATTCATGTCCAACATAAATTGAAGCAAAATCAATCTATATATGCTTATCATGCTCACGGTAATTTTCCAATTAAATCAACATACAAGATTTATTTCATGCTTTAAACATATCCAATTGTCTAAAATTAAAAAATCATCATGAGACACTATTAGGGTAGCATTCGGCCAAGCATGAAGAATTAGGGAAATTTTGATCCAACCAATTTTCTCAATTCTATTGATGCAAAAATCCTATTTATCATCATCAAAGCACAACCAAACAACCAATTTGAAGAAATTATGTTCTAAACACAAAAACCCCAAATAAAGTCCATAAACCCTAAATCCAAATCAAGCTTAGATCTCGCTGTGATACCATTGTTAGTGTTCCTAGAACATGCCAAGATCTTCTAAGAGTGATTTGTGTGTGAATTAATCAAAGGGAGTTGCAAAATACTCACATTGATCGGTTTAAGTTCAAAACTTTTCCATGGATGTTGAAGTTTCCATGCCTTCTTTGAGTGTTTCCATCACTTGGGTGAGTTTCCCTATCACCTTGATTCACTTCTTTATGTGCTAGCAAGAACAAAAATGAAAGAAAAAATTTCCCTCCAAGAGTAGCAAAGAATCGGCCAAGGAGAGGAGGAAGAGAGAAAAAATGTGTTTGCTATGAATAGTAACTCTATTTACTTCCAAAGTTGAAAAAATTAATATATACTAAAGTTGAGTGTTGTAATTGGCTTGAGTGTGCAAAAGCAATCTAAGCTTTTCTCAACCAACTAACAACTTCCATCACTAGTGTAAACATTTGATGTAAGTTGGTGGGCCCCACTTTAAATTCAAAATTTAAGTTGGGCAATCTAACACGCAACTTCGTTCGGGCTCAGGTTTATTTATTTCCGAATTAAACGAATTTACCGTTGCGACTTAATTAAATCCAATTTAATTAAATAATAATGCCTCGCAATATTATTACGTAAGTCGCATACGAATTAATTCTAAATTAATTCGTTCGCTTGAATTAAAATCCAATTTTAATTCCGCGTTGAAATCTAATTTCAATTAATATATCTAATATATTATTTTAGCCCAATTAAGTAAATAGTAAAATCTAATTTCACCATTAAATTCATTTTTACCTAGTAATTCCAAATTAATCGCGTTCTCTCTTCTCCACGAATTTAATCCCAGATAAATTATCGACATAATTAATCCCAGATTAATTCATACCGTAATTAATCCCAGATTAATTTTCACTGTCATAATTAATCCTAGATTAATTCTGTTCGAGTCAAATCTCATCGGTGAATCTTCGGGAGCGACCCAAGAGATCCCTGGATATGTTGGCAGTAAATACGATCATCGGACTGTCCAAACACGTGTGTACCCAGTACCACATTCTTACCGATTTACAAGACATGGTTGGCTTCTAGCAAAGCACCGTGCCTTACCAATTCTCCAGAAATATTCTTTTACGAAATACAAGATCATTGTCAGGCGTAGTATAGTAGTATTGCGTATTAAGATCCAGTATCGGATGTCACATGCTAGGCCTGGGGCAGGAATTGTGTCTGCCATGTACGAAACATATATCGGATCACTGGCAACTAGTCTCTATAATCGGATAATCATGACCTAGTCATATTATCCCGATGACTGCAGTACTTAAGAGTACCAGTTCTGTATCCTACTTGATCATCATCTCCATATGACTGAAGTGATACTTGCATCTTGACATAACACCCAATACACTACGATTCTCAGTATACCCAGAAGAGGCGTACACAGAACCTGTTAAAGCCCCAGACGACCAAAACAAAAATATACTGATTGTCGCAAGTATTAGCGATGCAAGTCTCAGGTTAAGACAAAATACACCTACCCTGATTCAGATTCCCATAGACACATAGTCATACTACCAATGGGAATCCGAGGGCTCTATCCAGAGCGAAGCTGTTTCCGTACCATCGGTAAATAGAACTTCCTATTACAATTGCATGAGTATCCAATACCCAAATATATGAGAACTATGTCGTTACGCTTCCATAACACGCACAAGTGTAATACTAGCCTATTCCACATTATCGAAGTCCAATCTCGATAATACTACGACTAGGGATATTTAATGATTAAACCTTACATGGATTAATATTGTCTCATATCTTATTAATCTGGTACTAATCATATGGACTTTTATCATTTATATATCCCGGTAATCCAATTACAAATGATAAAAGAGCAATTTCCTTTGTCACATAGTTAATTGTACAACAACACCATGTTCTGTATAAATAATGATGCTATGGCTCATAATTGTCCAACAATCTTTCACTTGGCCTATAACCAATCACTCAAGTGTCCTACACCTGAACTATGTATATGTTAGGTACAAATAGTGATGCTATGGGTCATAATTGTCCAACAATCTCTCACTTGGCCTATAGGTATATTTGAATGAGTATGCATATGTAATAGTATGTCTATGTACATGTAAATGAACAAGTATATGAATAAGTATTGGAACATGAATTTGAATATGTATATGATGATAGGCTATGGACAATTTGAGTATATAACGGTAAAGAGAATAAGTCATGATTTCTGAATTTGCATTAGCAAGTGTAGATGTGCGTCATTGGGATTAGTTCATTACTGTTTAATGTATACGATTTAGCGGTATAGAGGTTGAGTTGGTATAGGCTAAGTCTTTTCCGAGTGATGGAAGTTTTTGATTGGTAGGATACGTATATGATAAGTGAATGTTGATTGATAAGTGAAGAATGTGAGGATTGTAAAGTTCATGGTATCGGAATTCGAAGTAACGAGTGTATCCATATGTTTGATATATATATATATATACACACGTATGTGTATGTCGATTTTGAATGATAAAGCAATGTTTTTCATGTATACGCTTGTGTATGAGAAATCGTGCTATGAGTTGTGTTTTGTGATATGTGCTCATGTTGTTAGGGTTAATACTCGGAGCGCCAATTTCTTATGTATTTCTTTATAAATACTTTTGTAAACATTTTATTATGAATAAAATAAACAGTTTCTATAATATAACTTCTCATTATATATGGTAAAGACTTAATTGACCTTAGAATGATTAGTTATGATACAGTTACAAAAGTGTCGCAACTGACATTAAGTTGTATCGTAATAATATCATTTCTTTAACAGTTCCTAGTCAAGGTTTACATTACTTGGTCAGTAAGTAAACCCGCTGAGACCAGTACATATCATATATTGGAATCTTGGATATCAATAGATGATACTCAATGAACCATGAGTCTTAGAGACTTGTATAGACATGTAGGTATTTATATCGAATAAACACTGAAAGACTCACCGAAGATTCATAATGGATACTACACCAACGTCAATAAGAATCTTCTCGAGTTAAGTAGCATATTGATTCTTTGACTTGTGATTGTTAGGGTTGGTGCTCAGAGTGCCAATCTAGATCGTATTTATGTTCGATAAATGAATATGAATAATTATTTTTTCCATAATATTACATATTAATGGTGCCCCCATTTTTTTTTATATATGTATTCAATCTGACTACGATTAGATTGCAACTAAATCTGATTTAGTAATATATATATATTAAACAAAGACCCCAGGATTTACAACGTAATGCGTAGTTACAACATAGTTTGTAATTGACATTGGAAAGTGTCACTATAAGTTGTATATTCTCAAATAAAGTTCCTGGTCAAGATATACTAACACGGGTCGGTTAGCAAAATCTGCTGAGACTAGTACATATTGTATATCGAGACTTGGTCCAATGGTTTATCCCAATGAACTATGAGTCTTGGGAGACTTGTATAGACGTGTAGGTGTTTATTTGATAAACACTGAATGGATCACTGAAGATTTCCTAATAGATGGTACACCAACGTCAGTAGGAATCTTCTCGAGTCAAGTAGCATAGTGGTCCTTCGACTTGCGATGCCATTATGGATATATGAGACATTCTCCATACTTTGATGGTAGTCACGTCACCGATCTATATAGATCAGACCTCCGCTTATTCATTGGGTGTGGACTCATGCTCATGATATCCTATGAGTATCAGATAGAATTCATCGGTCCTGTGTACATGACATAGGTATCATGTACATTTTTGCGATCTAGTAAATCCATTGCCATTGTATACTTCGGAAGCGAGTTCCGAGTGTTATTTAAATATCGTAAATTTACAAGTCAATTATATTATACCTTAAGGATTTGACGGTCATCTCTACATCCCCGATATATTATTGATAGCCTGTGACGGAGGGATTATACGTATGCAATGACCTCGACTTGCATAGTTTAGCGAGATTATCTGTGGTAGTCATAATTTATGAGTGGGTAAATTATGGACACGAAATTTGATTCCGTGACGGAGAAACCTAAACTTAGAGAGTCCCATAATATGAAGTGTACTTTTTGAGCACTTGGGCAACGAGTTATGAATAATACAGATTATTCATAATACTTCATAGGATTAAATAAGTTAATTCGAATCGTTTAACGGTTAAACGAAAAATACATACATAAGGGGCATTTCGGTCTTTTCCTAATTAATGTGTATTTGTATTTAAAATATGATTTTATTAAATACATATTAATTAATTGTCAAATGATATATTTGACATATATCATTAATATATGTATTTGGATTATTTAAAGTAAATATAATACATATATTTAGATATTTAAATTTAGGTAATTATTTAAATATTTAATTATTAATAATTAAAGTAATTGAAACATAAAATATCTAAGTTGATATTTAAATTTGAAAATGATTAAAGTGTAAATGTTTGACTTTTACATTTAAGATAAGGGTTATCAAATTTAATTTGGATTCTTTAATTTGATTAAATGAATTTTCAAAATGATCAAATTGCCCCTAATTTAGGTTACCCCTAGATATAAAGTGAAAAAATTTTGTTTTCTATTTCATAACTCCTCCATGGTCGAAACTCTTCTCCATAGAAAGCTACCAAAATATTTCTTGAGAGAAACTTGAGAGAAAGTGATCAAATCAAGAAGAAAGCCCAAGGAAATTAGGAGATTTTGAGGTAATTTTTAATATTCTTAAGCTTAGAAAGTCTTTTCTTGTTCTTGAGTATCTAGAATTATTCTAGGGTTTATTTATTTCTTAAATTTTAGGACTTTTTGATTTAGATGATGGATTTGGAGGCTAGATGCATGTGTGAAGTTAGATTGAGTAATATTAATGTAATATTAGTTCAATTTTGTCATTTGATGACTTGTTACCATTCTAGAGTATTATGACTAGGGATGGCAGTTGGTAGGATTTGGTGCGGGTTTGTCATTACCAAACCCACACCCGCATATGTAAATAAATTACCAAACCCGCACCATACCCGCTGCGGGTTTTAATTTTCATTACCAAACCCGCACCCGCACCCGCATATAAAAGTAAATTACCAAACCCACACTGGTACCCGGTGGATTTTTTACGGGTTTTTAAAATATTAAATTCCTTTACGCTCTTAATAATACAATCTTTTTAATTAAACATTGATACTTTTTCATAATATACAAAAAATATATATATTTTTATAGTTTACAAAATAGGACACATAAATAAAAATTAAAAATATTAATAACATAATGTCAAATTCATATTATCACAATTATATCCATGAATGACTAGCTGGATATATTTCATTATGTTAAATTCATATCATCAAAATTATTGAACCATGACCAAAAGTAATTCAAAAATACTAAGAGAGAGTAATTTAAAATTTGTAAGTTAGTGAGTCTTTTTAAATGAGGAATTTTTTTTTCCCCTAAAGATATAAAAAAAATTAATCTTGCGGGTAGCGGATAACCGCAGTGGATATCTGCTGGTTTTGCTTAATTACCAAACCCGCAGCGGGTTTTGTATTAAATTACCGAACCCGTACCAAACCCGCTTAAGTATTTACCAAATCCTACCCATTGCGGGTGGGTTTTTACAAGTTTGCGGGTTTATGGGCGAAATTTCCATCCCTAGTTATGACCACTCTTTTAACTCCTATAATTTTTCTTGAGTTCTTCATTGGTGGCGGTTTTATTTGGTGTAAATATTAATATTATTATTATTGAGAAAATTGGATTTAAAGCATGAAAAATGATAATTTTTTCTCCCCGGTCATACCTGGAAATTCTAGAAATTTGGTGATGAAAAATATATAATTTAAATATATTGGATGTGTATTGGGCATTAGAATAATTTCTGAAAATTGTTTCGGAATGAAAATATATGAAAACGGTGAAAAAAGATGTTACCGAGTGAGTTTCGGGCTTACCGGGTGACTGCTATCCAAATAGTGAATTGGTCACTGTTTGGGCAGCCCATGAACTTCCCAAGTACTATTGGGGCTGACCTGGGCAGCCCCCATGTGTATTGGTTGGTCGGTTCGGCCAAAAACGTGTTTTATGTTATTTTACGAAAAAAATCATTTTCGTAAGAGTTTCGCGATGTTTTCTAAATTATTTATGTCATTATATATTATCGGATATAATATGTTTAAGTTAAATATGAACGAATTATTCATATAGGATATTGAATAATTTATTCGGTAAGTTTAAAAATAAAAAATTACAATTTCGCCCAAACCTCGCCTTCCGCTGCGCTTGACCCCAACAAAATGGTATCAGTGCGAGTCTGATCCTACATCCATTACATTTTTCATGTTTGATATATGATATTTAATCCAATTTTATTATTTACACATGCATGTGAAATTAATTTGATTAATTTCGGATTGTTTGATAATAGGAATATCCCCGCTTAATAAGGTTTTAAAGTACCTAGTATTAGGGATACTTTTTCTTGGTCCGCCATGTCAGTACGTATGCGAATATTATCCAGATACTGTAGATGTATCGTGCCAAAGCTGTGCAGTTATATTAGATGGTAGTTCATTTGCGTCGGTAGAAATTATGTGATAAGAGATAAATTCAAGTGAAAGTGGAAATCCTGAACATGCCAAAGTTGTCAGGACTACATCGGTAGCTTGAGTTTGTTGTTGACAAGTGAAGCCTTGATACGCCTCCTGTGAACATGCCAAAGCTGTCACAATGAGAAACGATCAGGACCAAAATCAGGAGTCACAGTGAGTGTGATTGACAATGAGTTGTCTACTCGTGAATATACGTTGGCGAGAACGTGCCAAAGCTATGAGTCGCAATATATTCATGGGGTCCACTACCCATTATAGAATTCGATTTAATTATTGAATTCTTGTTTTCCGTTGGGTATTACGATATTATGTAAAGTAGTGGGAGGCAATGCTGGGTTAAAAATCCATAACTAAGGCAACGTGTAATATTATGAAAATTACCGCTTATGTTTTCCTTATTCTATACTGTTAATAGAATTAAACTTTTAGTCCATTGCATGCATATTTTATATATATGCTTTCTGACTTCACTTATGGTTGTAGCTTTCTAGAATAGGTTCTAGATTAAGAATAGGCTTGGATATTGTTAGATTAGTCTAAACTATCGGGAACTGTTGTTCCGAATTTTCTTGAAAAATCAAGATGGTTAGTGACTTAGTTACTAAAATAGGTAATCTAAATAGATATCTATTTTAGGATATAATTCTCTCGAGAGAATATTTTCTTATGCAGTAAAGATTGACATGAATTGGTTCATGTCTCGAGAGTCTTCATTGGCATTAAGAAAACCCCATTATGTATTTGTTTATCTGATAATGACGTTTCTTAGCTTTAGTAACCTTTAGAGGAACTTGTCCGACACTATTTGCTAATCAATTATTTGTAATTGTTTTGATAGTTGAAGGTAAATTATAAAGCTAAAGAAATGATATGCGTATAGTTGTGTGTAGAAAATAACGATTATCACAATATGAAAACTATATGTATTGGATACCATATCTCCCATTTAGTTATTTAAAATATTATTTAATAATTATTTTTATATTCGATATCAGAACTTATGACTGTTAGATAATTGTTTTTAATAAACAGTTGTTACATATTTTAATACGACTAGTAGTGTCATCGATGATGAGATAAACATTAAGAAAAATATTTGGTTAAGTAAATAACTTAGAACAATGCTTTATGAGATTTTATCACTTAAGCATTAGATGCTTATTCTGTATGGTAAAGGATGGTCTGATACGTGATCAAACCACATATCCTTATCCATTTAAGGAATATTGTATTCAGGAATGTGATTAAATCTCATTTAACCAATGATTGTCATTGGACCAAAAAATTTATTAAACTGATATATTAGATGTATGTAGTTTAATGAATTGTAAATTACTTAAGGTAGTTTTCTTTTCTTCGTAACTTAGTCTATGAGTTATCATGACTTAGTTACATATTTCTGATAAAACGCGGATAGAAAATTTTGACTGGTTTAAAGATATTCGATTTGAAGTTTTGAAAAACTGTAGAATTTATGGCAATTAGTTCTAAGGTTATTCAATGAATATGATTCTTACTTACTATTATTCTTCTACGACTCCCTCATGAATTAGTTTCAATGCTCATGGGGATATGCTCGAGTAACACTAATTCATCCTTTTAATTAAGGTTCTATTAGTTTATATAGTTACATATATGATATGTATAAGTAGAAAACTTGAATCTTGAAAAGTTTGAGATTTGAATCTTTCTTTTGTATAATGGTTATATAATTGAAATTACTTATTCCTCGGAGGTACAAGTAAAAGTTTATCATTTATTCTATTTAATAGAATATTGTATTCTATTAAATAGAATATCTTTTGTACGATCCCGAGTAATAAAATTGTTTTATACTTAGTGTAACATCAGATGTTGACCATTGTAGAAAAGACTTGACTTATTGAAGTCAAATATGAGAATGATAAACTATAAATGGAACTACATTATTAATAAGATGAAAATACCCTTAAACATTTTCCATATAAGTCCAATAGGATGTCAAAATCATTTGTGAAATATGATACTTAATGGTTCTGCTATTTTCTTATCGAAGAAAATTATCCTATAACTTATAATGAGAGCGATATTTGATATCGATTCCGGAAGTTAGTATTAAACCATAGATCTAAGATTGTTCATATCTTGCTACGATCAAGTTTTGAACTTGATTGCGCTTTCGTTATGAATTGTTCATAAAATGTGCAAATTGTTTACGCAGCAAAAGCAAAATGAGCTTATTAAAGGTTTTACCTTTATAGTATGACAGTCAGAAAGGTTATACTTAGAAATCTATTATAGATTCTGAGGAAACTTGTCTCTAGTCGTACTAATTGAACAATTAAAGATATGTTGGTTAATGTTAATATTAAACTATGTATGTTAGCTAAGAGTGCAAAATAACGTTCCTTTCTGGAATTGCCCTGGAGTTTGTATTCTGCTAAAATTATAGTTTGGTATACTAGCTTATAGAGCCTATTGTAGACTCAGATGAGTTTTTTGAAAATATGTGTTCTCTAATTTTGATATCAGTCAGATTGTCTGATTTTATCAAAGTATGGAGAATACATTTGTGATAGTAGGGTTAGTGAGAGCGTACAAATTTTTTTTTTATAGTATTACATATCCTAACGACATTATCATTATTAAGGTAATAATGAGATGTTTGTGAGGTAAAAGGTTTACCTAAGTCTTCTTTTCTCCGTGAAAGCAGTGAGAGTAGTCTCTGTTATATTTGATATAAAGTTTTATATATGATATAAAACTAAGAGACTTGTGAGATACTCTCATTAGTCGTGCATTAGATATGATCTAATAAAGGACACATCAAGACTATCTGTGTGACAGTTAGTATAACTATTTGACAGTTAATGTGTCTCTTATATATAGTATTCATCTTTCTTAAATGATGATTCATTAGTCGAAAGAGAAATTGATTAGAATGTCTAATCAATATTATGAATCATAGGATGATGACATAATGAATAATATATTATGTGCGATTAAAGATATCAATTTAATCGTAATTGTTAGGAGCTATTTTGATACACTGTAGACTATAGGATGGGTTTTGAAACATGTTCTATGTTATCTTTGAGATATTAAGACGAGTTTCTTATTCGTAAAGAATTTAGTCTGCAACCATTATGGTCATATTAGTTTTGAGTTTAATTATGATGTTAGACAGTCTATGTCATAAAAAGTCAGAAAAGATGCAATGGGAAGGTCACAGATGATTCTACTATGATTAGTGGAATTAATTGTAACTTATGAAGTATTGACTTATGAAGTTGCATAGTGACCTTATAGATTAGAAGTTTTGATATTAGTATTGTGCTTGCGTTTATCTGCAAAGTATTTTGGATTTGATCCCTAAATACTTCGACAACTCAGTAGTTGTAGCAAAATATTGATTTCGCACCTGAGTTATATTGATACAGAACTTAGTTTTTACAAAATATGAATGATGCTAACTAAGGGAAATGTTTGAGTTTTTTTTACAATCTCAAAATATTATAGGGGACCTACTCGTTGTTTCCTACCTCTTGAGTGCTAGGTGAGCTCTTTAGGGCCATGAGTATGTGATACACGTTTAGATGTGTATGATACCGTGGATTGGCACTAGAGTAAGTGGGAGAAATTGTCAGGTTTGGTGCTCGGAGCGCCAATCCGGATCGTATTTATGTCCGATTCATGAATACGAACAATTTATTTTTCCATAATATTACATATTAATGGTTTCACCTCTTATTTTTATATACGTATTCGATTTGACTACGATTAGATTGAAACTAAATCTTATTTAGTGATATGTATATATTAAACAAAGACCCCAAGATTTACAACGTAGTGCGTAGTTACAACGTAGTTTGTAATTGATATTGTGAAGTGTCACTATAAGTTGTATATTCTTAAATAAAGTTCTTGGTCAAGATTTACTAACACGGGTCGGTTAGCAAAATCTGTTGAGACCAGTACATGTCGTATATCGAGACTTTGTCCGATGGTTTATCCCAATGAACCATAAGTCTTAGGAGACTCGTATAGACGTCTAAGTGTTTATTTGATAGACACTAAATGACTCACTGAAGATTTCCTAATAAATGGTACACCAACGTCAACATAAATCTTCTCAATTTGAGTAGCATAGTGGTCATTCGACATGCGATACCACTATGGATATATGAGACTCCCTTCACACTTTGATGGCAGTCACGCCACCGATCTATATAAATCAGATCTCCGCCTGTTCGTTGGGTGTGGACCCATGCTCATGATATCCTGTGAGTATCAGATAGAATCCGCCAGTCCTGTGTACATGCATATGTATCATGTACGTATTTTTGATCTAGTAAATCCATGGCCATAGTATACTTCAGAAGCGATTTCCAAGTGTTATTTAAAGATCATAAATTTGTAAGTCGACTATATTGTACCTTAGGGATTTGATTTTCCTATCTTCATCTCCGATATAATATTGATAGCATGTGATTAAGGTATTATACGTATGCAATGACCTCGACCTGTATGTTAGGGATATGCCCTATACCCAACTTGTGGATGAGCTATATGTACATGTATTTGTAATATTTTCATTAATTAATAAAATGGCAATCTTTATTATACGTGTCTTACATAACTTATATGAATCATCAAACATTGTGATCAAGCCCTTGGAGTAATAAAATGATGGCTTCCACGCCTTATGAGAATCATTACTCTTAAACGTTCATAATCATAGTTTTGTGAATAATCTGGGCGTTCATAAAGCGGAGAGACTAGCATGATGATATGATCCGCCCTTAAGTGGGGTAGCCGATCTCATAGGCTACTAGCGGATATCCGTCCGCTTGGTGTATCACATGGATGCATGAGTTGCTTGTGTCCATCGAACTAACTGCCGAAAGTTTTCACATGGAGTGTTTATCCCATGTGTCTGTGAGAACTTTCATGTATCGATTGTATGACTAGTCCTTAGACTTGATGTTTTTAGAATCTTATGTGTGGATCAAATAACTTTGACATTCTCATTCCCCGGTTCAAAAGATCCGGTCATAAGGGTATGATTGGGTCATTTGTTGAAACATATGAAGTTTGTAAGGATACAACGGAGAATCGCCACTCTCTCGGATAATGTTTTCTTATAAGAGTAGTATTCCATTTGGCGGGTTGATATGTGTGATCAGTGCTTGAGACTGTGGCCGCAGCGGAAGAATCATACGAGATTCTTGGGTTAGCACGATTCATGACACTATCAACATCATACCTTTGACTATATGGGTGGACACTTTCCATACCCTATGTCAAACGGTTGGGATATAGTGAGGCGAGGGACCGTATCATATGTAAATTGCATACATAATGAGTATATATATTTTTCCTTCTCATTTGGGGGCCTTGGTATGTTGCTAGATGTCAACCTTGGTCATTGAAATCGAACGACCATCTGATCGGAGGATAATTTATATTCGATTAAATTATCACAATTCATTTCATGTCCAACTTGAGGGGACCCCAAAAGGTCACACACAACAAAGTCGAAATCAATGGTTAACAGTGCACAATACATATTTAACAGCATATATGATTACTGTAGGAATTGTTCATAAATGGTTCAATGTGTTTAATTATTGAACAGATCATTTATCAGCTTCCATAGTGGCTTAGGGATTGGTGAATGACAATATGGGCACTTTAGGAATTGGAATAAATAAATAAATAAATAAAATAATAAAAAAACGTGAATATTAACATGAATAGTAAAAAAATTTTGTTATTTGTTTTGAATTCCAATTCGGCCCAAATTCTTATTAGGGTTTTATAATCTCATTAAACCACTAAATTAAGATCCAATGGCTATGATTAAATTAGCATTTATCCCACATTGGATTCTTAATTAATTTTGTTGTCTCTGGAGCACCTATATAAACCCAAAGAATTCTTTACAAATTTTTGCACCAAACCTTTCATATCTTGGGTTTATATAAGTGAGCAACTCTAAAGTTTAACAGTAAGCCACTGATATTTAGGATCCTTAAGTCTAATTGACTAGAGGAACCTTGAGTTAAAAGTTTTGAGGTATTTGCCTAGGCTAGCACCAAGGGAAAAATACCCGTGCACTCAAGGCGTAGTCTTGCCGTTGAGTTTTGGCTTTGGTGTGTGCATCATTGGAGGCCACATACTTAGGTGGCTCTTTGGTGTGTGCATCATTGGAGGCCACATAGTCGGGGACACGTGTCAGAATTTGAGTAGTTTGACTTTGGTAACGTGCGCCGTGCCACGTGTCAACATCACAACCCATCTGCTAATGTGCGTTGTGCCATGTGTCATCATCCTATGGTGCCGACAATCGCCATCACCACGTGTCACCCCACGTGTTAGCCACGTCATCACCATGTCAGTAGAAGACCGATTCAACTTTGCCATATCACCGACACGTCATCATCAGCCAATCACTACGCGCCACGTGTCGTAATCCTACGGTGCCTACAATCGCCATCGCCACGTGTCGCCATATCATTGCCACGTCAACTCAATCATTCAGCTCCCAGCCGCCTCTGCCACGTGTCACCTTATCACCTTATCAATTACCACGTGTCGAGCTCTCCGTGTTCCACGTCGCTAATCACGCGCGTTGCGACTCGACACCACCACCGAGGCCTATAAATTCAGCTCATTCCTCTGATTTCAGATGTACCTTCCTCTCTGAATTCTCTAATGTAAACAAGGAGTTTGTATCTAGTTTTCCTTAAATTTCAGTTTTGTAATTAATTTTTAGTTACTTTTGGTAATAATAATTTACTTTCTTTACTTTTTCACTTTTTACTATTCAGCTATGAGGAGGTAACTTCCCCCTGCTATGGGGAAAGGTAAAACTTTTATTACTGCTATTTAGATTAATCTCCCTTAATTATAATATATTCACTATTTAAAATTTGACTTAACAAGGATACCGCTATATTAGTCGGTTTGTAATCAATTATAAACTGGTTTTAATCTGACTAAGCATGGATACCGCATGGTTGGTCGTTTGGTAATTTACCGCCTATATGGTTGGTTTATGGACAAATATTGATACCGCCTTTATGGCAGGTCGTACTTAATTTGACTTAATCAGGTTACCGCCTATATGGCTGGTTGGTAATGTCATCACAAATTAATATATTATATTAAAGGAGATATCTAAAATAGTAGTGGTAAAAGTAGATCCTTTAACCTTAGCATTTTATTTTATTGCAATTTTACTTTTCAGTATTTACTTTACCGCATTTACTTTTCAGCATTTCACTTTATGTATTTTATTTTTAAGTTTTTATTAGCCCGAGTTATGTGTCGGAACTAAGTTAGTTATTTGGGGTTGTGATGAATTTTAATATCACCGGTTTATAAGGGGTTATTTTATAGTTTGGGTAATTTTAAGGTTTACTAATTAAGTCTTAAGCTTAATGCGTCTTGTTATCTGGCTACTAATAAGATTGATCTGGTAAATCTAAAATAAACTTGACAAAGAAATTTTAGGTTTCAGCCTTAGACTTATTAGCCCACGATCTTCCTTGAGGACAGATAACCCTTTAATAGATTTCCTTATAGGATAGACATATACCTGTCGGGCGGGGGTAGCCATAATTGGAAATTAAACTTAATGAATCCAGGTAATTTGGTTGACATAGACTTATGGTTCAATTGGGTTAAACTGGGTATTTTCATCTGACCATCGACAGAGGCTTTTGAATAATTTTGTCTTCCAGGTTAGTTAACCGATATATTACACAAACATTAAATAACCACTACATCTTTAAAATGATATTGGAAGAAATCACAACCCTGGATAGTTTTATAAATTTGAATTTTCCTCAACCTACTTTTGCGCAATTTTATTCACTTGTTTTCAAATTTAAAGTCATCACCCAATCAATCAATCAATCTGTTAGATACTAGTAATCATTTGGCCGCATAAAAATTAATAGCTTAGGTTTTAAGTCCTCGTGGGATCGATAATTTTATACAACTTGAACGATACGTGCATTTGCATATTACGCGTGTGATTTCGCACCAGAAGGTATAAAACCCATAAGGGTATGATTGGGATATTTGTGGAAACACATGAAGTTTGTAAAGATACAACATAGAATCACCACTCTCTCAGATAATATTTTCTTATACGTGTAGTATTCCAATTCGCGGGTTGATATGTGTGATCAGTGCTTGAGACTGTGGCCGCAGCGGAAGAATCATGTACGATTCTTGGGTTAGCACGATTCTTGACACTATCAACATCATACCTTTGACTATATGGGTGGACACTTTCCATACCCTTGGTCAAATGGTGGGGATACAGTGAGGCGATGGACCGTATCATATGTGAATCGCATACAGAATGGGTGCATTTGGGGGCCTTGGCATGTTGCTAGATGTCAACCTTGGTCATTGAAATCGAACGACCCTCCGATCGGAGGATAATTTATGTTCGATTAAATTATCACGATTCATTTCATTTCCAACTTGAGGGGAACCCAAAAGGTCACACATAACAACATCAAAATCAATGGTTAACAATGCACAATACAAATATAACAGCATATAAGATTGCTGTAGGAATTGTTCATAAATGGTTCAATGTGTTTAATTATTGAACATATCATTTATGAGGTTCCATAGTGGCTTAGGGATTGGTGAATGACGATGGGGGCACTTTGGGAATTGGAATTAAAAAAAAAATACTATTCAAATGAATAGTAATGTGTTTTTTTTTGTTATTTGTTTTGAATTCCAATTCGGCCCATTAGGGTTTTATAATCTCATTAAACCACTAATTTAAGATGCAATGGCTAAGATTAAATTAGCTTTTATCCCACATCAGATTCTTAATTAATTTTGTTGTCTTTGGAGCACTATATAAACCCAAAGAATTCTTCACAAATTTTTACATCAAACCTTTCATATCTTGGATTTATATAAGTGAGCAACTCTAAAATTTAAGAGTAAGCCACTGATTTTGAAGATCCTTAAGTCTAATTGACTAGAGGAATCTCGAGTTAAAAGGTTTGAGGTATTTGCCTAGGTTACCACCAAGGGAAAAATACCCGTGCACTTAAGGCGTAGACTTGCCGTTGAGTTTTGGCTTTGGTGTGTGCATCTTTGGAGGCCACACACTTGGGTGGCTATTTGGAACGTGGAAGAGCTTGCTGAGTTCGAGGAAAGCTTGTAGATTGGCGGGAGGACTGGAGGAGTCTACAGTTCAAGTAAGTCTTTTTCTTTCTTTATTTTATTTAGAGTTCTTATGATAGTTAGCATATTTAGGTTTATGTTCTTTGCATGTTTTATGAACTTTATGCTTAGAATATATAGTGACATGCCTAGGCGTGTACAATAATAAAAACAAATGGGTCTTGGGCAAAGGAAAAACGGCATAATAATTTTTATTTTCCGTTGCGCACTCGCGGCCGCTTCCAAACAGTGGTATCAGCGCGCCGTTTTGGTTTTGATTAGTTCTCACTCGTTTGAACTCCAAATTGGGTGTTTAAAGGTTTATTGGAAAGCTAACACCCTGAACGTAATTTTAGGCACATGTAGTGCATGATTTGGTTAAGATTTGTATTGTGAAATTACATTTAAAGTTCACGCGTCTGTTGAAAAATGTGAATAGTATTTTTATTTGAATAAAATAAAATGTAATATCATAATTAAATATTAATCAAAGTTATTTAATGCCTAAAATAATTCCAACATATTAAAACTCATATGCTTGATGATTCTATGTATGATTAGAATTGGCATGAGTATTTTAGGGTGCAAGCATCTAGAGTCTTTCTAAGAAATAGAGAGTGTGTTGCTTATCCCTTAGCTAATTAATTATTCCGTGACAAACTTAGAGATTTATTACCTTTAAGGCTAATAAATATAAATCTCCTTCATGCTTACAGGTACAGACCTGAAGCCACGAGGCCCAAAGAAAAATAAGGGCAAGGCCAAGGCTCCTGATCATCTAAAGCCCAATGGTAAGGTGGAGAAGAAAAAGGGAAAGGGGAAATGTTTCTTTTGTGGAAAGAAGGGTCATTGGAAGAAAGACTGCAGATCCTTGAAAGCTAAGGAAGCTAGGGAAGCCCAAGAGGCCAAGAAGCCCAATGCTTCAGGTATGTTGTATTGATTGAACTATATTCTCAAAACTCCAAACCTTCTACTTGGGTGCTTGACACCGGTTGTGGGACTCACTTGTGTAACAATGTGCAGGGCCTGAGAAACAGTATGAGACTTCGTCATTGTTGGGTTTTCTAGGTCAAACCAAGATCAATTAAGCGAATGAAATGTGCGAATACAACAAAGTAAAGTTGCAGAAATACTCACTTTGATCGGCTTTGCGATGCGATGAACACAAAAAATTTCTATTATGTATTCGTCCTAGCCCCTTTTGTGCTCCTCCAAGATTCGGCCAAGCTCCTCCATGGATGATCTTCAATCTCCAAGCTTTGATTTGTGATTCCATGCTCATGAATGGGTTTCCCTATCACCTTTGTAGGACTCCTTTAGTGTGCTAGCACCTTGGAAATTTTGTCACAAAATTTCCCTTTTGCTTCTTCTTGTTCTCGGCCAAGCCAAGAACTTTGAGAGAAAATGGCACCAAGGCCGTGAGAGGGAGAGAGGAGAATAGAAGTGTGTTGTGTAATTTTTGATTTCAAAAAAAAAATTAAAATGATATACCAAATATTTGGTATTAGTCATTCATGCCATCAACTTGAATGAATTACAAGCTATCATCATTCTCACCAAAACCCATCACCAAAAGTAACTAAAGTGACAAGTGATGTGACAACTGATGTGACATGTGGGCCCCACTTGATTCGAAATGCGAGTGGGTCCGCAAACACTCCCGGGCTCGGGTTCGCTAATTCCGAATTAACGAATTTTCCGTTGCGACGTAATTAAATACTTATGCCTAGCAAAATTACTATTCACGTCGCTAGCGAATTAATTCTAAATTAACTTGTTTGCCCGAATTAAAATCTAATTTTAATTCCGCGTCGAAATCTAATTTCGTATAATATATTGAATATATTATTTTATCGATTAATTCCAAATTAATCGTTTTCTCTCTTTAAATAGTATTTTATCCCAGATAAAATATCTCTGTAATTAATCATAGATTAATTTTCTCTCTCTACTAATTAATCCCAGATTAATTATATGCGAGTCATACGTCAGCGGTGAATCTTCGGGAAGCGACCCATGAGATCCCCGAATATGTTGGTAGTAAATCCGGTCGTCGGACTATCTGAACATGTACGTACCTAGTACTACATTTTCACCGATTTACAAGACATGATTGGCTTCTAGCAAAGCACCGTGCCTACCCAATTCTCCAGAAATATTCTTAAAGGAATATGTAATCTATATCAGGCGTAGTATACATAGTATTGCGTATTGCGATCCAGTATCGGATGTCACATGCAAGGTCTGGGGCTGGAATTGTATCTGCCCCGTACGAAGCACATATCAGATCTCTGGTAACTAGTCTCTATAATTGGATAAGCATGACCTAGTCATATTATCCCGATAGCTACAGCATATAAGAGCACCAGTTCCGTATCCTACGTGACCATCATCTCAATATGACTGGAGTGATATTTCCATCTTGACATCACACCCAATACACTACGATTCTCAATATACCCAGAAGAGGCATACACAGAACCTGTTAAAGCCCTGGACGACCAAAACCAAAGTATATTGATTGTCGCAAGTATTAACGATGTAAGTCTCAGGTTAAGACCAAATACACCTACCGTGATTCGGACTTCCATAGACACATAGTCATACTACCAATGGAATTCTGAGGGGTCTATCCAGAGCGAAGCTGTTTCCGTACCATCGGTAAACACTACCTCCTATCACACTTGCATAAGTATCCAATACTTAAATATATGAGAACTATGATGTTATGCTCCCGCAACGCGCACAAGTGCAATACTAGTCTATTTCGCATTATCGATGTCCAATCTCGATAATACTACGACTAGGGATTTTTTAATGATTAAACGTTAATGGATTAATATTGTCTCAAATCTTATTAATCCGGAACTAATCATATGGACTTTTATCTTTTATATATCTTGGTAATCTAATTATAAATGATAAAAGAGAAATTTCCTTTGTTACATAGTTAATTTGTACAACAACACCATTTTTTGTACAAATGGTGATATTATGGGTCATAATTGTCCAACAATCTCCCACTTTGCCTATAGCCATTCACTCAAGTGTCCTACACTTGAACTATGTACGGTTCGCTCAAACTTCTGCTGAGAAAATATGCTTTCATCAGCGGATTTGCAATGTTATCATCTGATGTGATTTATTCGATCATCATATCGCCACGATGTATGATCCGAATGAATCAGATTAATAGTTGAAGTATATACTTGGATCGTTGATGAGACCATTAATTCTTTAGCCTGTGTTGTAGCCTAGCTCAGCTGCTAACAGAACTACTCATAATCTAATTAGGATTATTAAGATCCAAAGTGCTTCTATTGTTGCCTCAGCTGCAACAATATTCCACTTTTGTTGTTTATTCGGCAACAGTTTCTTGCTTGGGAGATTTCCAGCTCACTATTCTGTTGTTCAAACTATATAGTACCCTTATGTCGACTTATAGTCGTTTTTGTCGGTTAGGAAACTTGCAGCAGTGAACCCAGTCACTTCAAGTTCTCATTCTCCATAGCTCAAGAAAACATCTTTAGTTCATCTAAGATACTTAAGGATGTTCTTAACATCAATCCAGTGACTATCACTTGGATTGGCCTGATTGTGACTCCATATGCTCAAAGCATATGAGACACCAGGTTGCGTACATATATTTCAATGTACGAGTACTCAGAGAATGTCAACAACTTTTAGATCTATCCCAGTATATCTTTATTCCTAGAATAAAGGTTGTCTCTCCCAAGTATTCTATGAAGACTTTTTTTTTCATGAAAGCCAAGCTTTCACTGATTTTATTACGGGAATGTCATTTCCAAGAAATAATATATCATCATTATTTAGGACAATCACTGTCAGTGTGCTCCCACAAACCTCCTTATATACACAAGAATCATTTTCATTTTGAATTAAATCATACACCATTATGATTACATCAAAACGATAATTCCAAGAACGTAATGCTTGCTTCAATCCATAAATGGATCAAATTAACTTGTAAACCTTGTTTGCTTGTTTTGGTACGACAAAATCATCAGGATGTCGTTAACATTCACTAAAAGGTTTTCGTTTAAGGAAATCGATTTTTGACGTTCAGCTGCCATATTTCATGAATGAAACATGCAGCATAAGAAAGCATTATCCAAATGGATTTAACCATGGCAACGAGTAAAAGGTTTCGTCCTAATCGACACAATGTTGATAACGATACTTTTTCGCTACAAGCCTAGCTTTGTACGTTGGTTCGCTGCCATCCATGTATGTCTTCCTTGATGACTCATACAGTACCAATAGGCACAATGCCTTCCCGAATAACAACCAGTGTCCAAACTTGGTTGGTATACATGGAATGCATTTCGAACATCATGGCACTTTGCCATGATAGGGAGTCGATACCTTGTATCACTTCCTCATACGTAGTCGGTTCGTCTTCTTCAATGAGATTGTCATCTTA